>ML424356.1:2511-30093 GCA_005239525.1 Nicotiana knightiana | reverse complement strand
GGGGGGGGGGGGGGGGGGGGGGAGGTGATATATACACACATAGAAAAGTAATTTTGTTTATTTACATAATTTTTCCTTTATAAAAATACTAGTATCGCGAAAATTTTAACTTTTACCCAAGAGATAAAAAATGAAAATGTTTTCAAATTTACCCGAAATACAACCTTTTTGAAGAGTTATTTATAAGACTTACAACCATTTTAAATTAGTTACATTATATATGTATACGGCTAAAATCGGAGAGGCCGATTTTATAGCCACTTTGATGAAGACAAAGGTTCGAAGGCCCGAGCTCGGCATCGAGGAGCACATCGAGGGTCCTCAACCTCGAGGCAGTAGAAATCAAGGGTCGACATGAAAAGGCAAGAAATCTGCAAGGGGCACGTGGTTAAAGCTGACAAAGTACGCAAGATAGTACAAAGCCCGTACCGTGGCATTAAATGGATGTACTAGCCATATCTATTTACATTAATGATTCATGTACTATATTGAGATTCCCCCTTGTAACGACCCGTTCCGTCGTTACGTAGAACCTGCATTATAATTGTTGTTCTTGACTTGTCATAGGTTGGTTATATTGTTATTGATGTGTTAGAGTTGGTAGGCTTGAAATTAGAATGGTTGTAGTGAGAGTTTAGTGCTTAGTCTTTAAAAATAGCCTTAAAGTTGGAAAAGTAAACTGAGAGTTGAATTATTGGTAAATGACCCCGGAATGCGTATTTTATGGCTCTGATAGATTTGTTAGGTGTTTGGGACTTAGGAGTGTGTCCAGAATAATTTTGTGATGTCCGGTGTAGAATTAGGCTTGAATTGGCGAAAGTTAATTTTTGGTGATTTCTGGTCGGCAGTGGAAAATAAGCTATCGGGGTCGGAATGAATTCCGACAGTTGGGACAGGTTCATAATGTCATTTTGGATATGTCTGCAAAATTTCAGGTCAATCGGAGTTGTTTTGGATAGTTTCGGCATGGTTGGTGGATTTTAGAAATTTCAAAGTTCTTCGGCTTGAATCCGATGTAATTTTGGTGTTTTGATGTTAGTTTTGGTGTTTCGAGAGTGCAACTAAGTTTGAATGATGTTATGGGACATGTTGGTAGGTTTGGTTGGGGTCCCGAGGGGCTCGGGATTGATTTCGGTTGGTTAACGGGCATTTTTAGACTTAAAGAAAGAGCTGGTTTTCTGGTTTTTGTGCAGCAAGGATTTGTGCATCGCGATCGCATGGCAAAGGCTGCGATCGCGTAGAACACTCTGAGGGCCAGGAAAAATTGTGCATCGCGATCGCGTATCGGGGTGCGATCGTGTAGGTTTAGAAGAAGGTGAAGTGCGATCGCGTGGGCTAGGTTGCGATCACGTAGGGCTAACCTGGCGCGTGGGGGAGCAGAGGTCAGTGGTCATCGCGACCGCGTGATATGGTATGTGATCGTGTGGAGCAGAGAACCAAGGCATTGCGATCACGTGGGAATAAGCCGCGATCGCGGAGAGTAAATCACTGGGCAGTTATAAAATAAACCCTCCGTGACTTAAACCCTTTTTACACCATTCTTGTACGGACAAAGAGCTTTGGGGGCCATTTTTTAAGAGAGAAATCAGTGTTCTTCATAGAGGTAAGTGTTTTGATCATTAAAACTCGTTTATGGGTGATTATAGAACATAATCTCAGCAATTAATTCATGAAAATCAGTAGAAAATGGGGGTTTAGGGCTTGAGATTATGAGACCTTTAGGGGTCGATTTGAGGGGTCAAACGAACTCCGAATTCGATGTTCTTTATATTTACGGATTCGTGAGATGATGAAGAACAATTTTGTATAAAAATTTCTGAGTTTCGCGATGCGAGCCCGAGGGTCGGGTTTTGACCAATTTCGGGGTTTTGCGCTAAATTTGATATCGTTCGATTGGAATTCGTTCCTTAAGCATAAATTGATGATAAAAATATGTACTTGATAGATTTGGAGCCTTCGAAAGTTGATTCGAGAGGCAAGCGTGTTGCGGAATAGTTCCGGGCTAGTTTTGAGGTAAGTAATGTCTTTAAATCCTGTCGTGAGGGTATGAAACCCCGGACTATGCACCCTTTCACGGGTTTTGAAATGCAAAGGTTGAAACTTTGGAAATATCTTCCTATTTAGGCGACTATTTAGTTGCTAAACCGACTTTTAAGCCTATGCTTAATTAGTATTATTTTATTATGATATGATTTGGGCTGTAAGCCGTGTTTGGGGACTAGTGCCGGTCTGTTTTCCCCTTGGGGGTTGTGTTTACTATATTTTTCCTCACTATTATGTTATGATTCTTACACTCGGTCTTTTCCTGATAAATTATTTTGACACTCAGAGTATTTGATACTATTTATTGAAAAATGAAACATTGTTTTTGGTCGAGAACCCAGTATGTTTATGGCCTAAGGGAAAATTGAGAGTGTTTGAATGAGTAAGGATTTCAGGCCTATATTGTGCGGAGGCTTTCAGGCCTTATATGAGGGAGGCTTTCAGGCCTATATAGTGAGGAGGCTTTCAGGCCTTATGTTGTTATAGCGCTTGGGCTGTAAGAGCCCTTCCGGAGTCTGTACACACCTCCAGTGAGCGCAGATACCTATTGAGTGATGATTATTGCCCGTGGAGCTGATACCAAGTGATGATTGATACTGAGTGATTGAGAGAATTCCTGAGGGAAAAATGTTACAAGAAATTATTTTGGCCCGAGGGGCAGATTTCTGATGATTTTACTAAGTTTTCGAACTATGATTTACTTCGTTTTCAAACTGGTTTTTACTGAGAATATTACTGAGATACACTGATATTACACTTGTTTTCAAAGGAATTCTGGAAACTGATTTCGAACTTATTATTTGATGAATACTACATGGTGACTTGGTGTTTTACTAGTTTTGTGAAATTGTGTATCTGTACTGGTGTATTTTGAAATTCTCATACTGTGATTTAATTTTATTACTACTGAGTTGGCGTACTCATCATTACTCCCTGTGCCTCTGTGCGCAGATTCAGGTGACGATCCGGAGCAGTAGTTGTCCTTGCTCGTAGCATCAGTTCACGGGATTTCGAGGTAGCTGCCCAGCGTCCACAGCTCCTCCATTTCCCTTCCTTATTTAGTTTTTAGCGTTTGATTCGGAGACATATATATTATAGTTTTAGCAGATTTAGATTTATTTATTCTTAGATGCTCATGACTATTGACTCCAGTCTTGGGAGGCTTTGTTTAGAGTTGTTAGAGTACTAGTGGGACGCTAAGACTTAATTACATTGTTCTATGCTATGGTTGCTGCTTATTATTAAATTGTGAACTTTTATAATTGAATAAATGCGTAGTAATGAGATGGTTGGCTAGCCTAGTTCCACGATAGGCGCCATCACGGCCTGGTAGGATTTGGGATCGTGACAAGTTGGTATCAGAGCTCTAGGTTAAATAGGACTCAACGGTCATGAGCAGATTCAATAGAGTCTTGCGGATCGGTACAGAGACGTCTGTACTTATCTTCGAGAGGCTGCAGAACTCTTAGAAAACATCTATATCTTTTTGAACTCTTTCGTGCCAATCTATTGATTCTTGAAATCTAAACTTATGTTGTTTCATTCTCTCACAGATGGTGAGGACACGTATTACTGATCAGGGTGACCAGGCACCAGCCAGAACCACAAGGGGTCGGGGTCGGGGTCGGGGCCGTGGTAGAGTTGGTGGACCTGCCCGTACAGCAGCCGGGACAGTGCCACAAGATTCCCCTATCGTTCAGGATCAGGTTCCCACCGACGTTGCTTCAGCGGGACAGGCTTAGGCACCTGCTGTACCTATTGTTATTTCGGGTCTTCAGGAGACCCTGGCGCAGATATTGACGGTGTGTTCCAGTTTAGCTCAGGCAGTGGCTATGACCACTACTGCCAATGCAGCTCAGGCCGGGGAAGGCAATCAGACTCCAGCTGCCCGGGCACCTGAGCCAGTTGTACGAGGTATTTAGGCACCGGGAGCAGCCCCAGATCAGTCAGTTGCTCCGATTCAGGGTTATGTGGTCCCTGCTATGCCTGAGGATGAGCAGCGCAGGTTGGAGAGTTTCAGCAGACTTCAGCCTCCGACTTTCAGTGGCACAGAGGGCGAGGATGCCCAAGGTTTTCTTGATAAATGTTAGAAGATGCTTCGTACTGCGGGTATTCTGGAGACCACCGGGGTTTCATTTTTTACTTATCAGTTTGTTGGTGCTGCTTTTACTTGGTGGGAATCATTCGAGAGGCGTAGGTTGGTTGGTTCAGCACCACTCACCTGGCAGCAGTTCTCCACGATCTTTTTGGAGAAATATGTTCCTCAGTACCACAGAGAAGAGCAGCAGGCAGTTTGAGCAGTTGCGCCAGGGAGAGTTGTCAGTTACTTAGTACGAGATGAGGTTTTCTGAGTTGGCCAGACATGCTTCGGAGTTAGTCCCCACTGACAGGGAGCGTATCAAGAGATTTTTGGATGGTCTCACGTATCATCTTCGAATTTTGATGACCAGGGAGAGGGTTTGTAGAGCCACGTTTGAGCAGGTTGTTGATATAGCTCGGTACATTGAGTTAGTTCGCGGGTAGAAGCGTGAGGAGAGTGAGGCTAAGAGGCCTCGGGGATCAGGTAATTTAAGTGGTGCTCCTCTCAGAGGGCAATTTCAGCCTAGCAGAGGTCGATCATTTAGACCTCCACAGCCAGCTCGCCAGCTTACAGTGGTGTATCGTCGGGGCAGGGTCCTCGCAATTGTCATCAGGGACGTTCATCTTTTAGTGCCCTTCCAGCACAGAGCTCCGCCTGAGCATCATTTTGTCAGGGTTCGTCTGGTGGTTATCAGGGTGGCAGAGGTTCTCGTTCATTTTCATCTCCAGCTCTAGGTGGTTGTTATGAGTGTGAAGAGTTCGGACATGGGTGGAGGCAGTGTCCCCGTCGTCCTAGTAGTTCGTCCCAGCAGAGGGTTCAGCCCTCGGCTTCAGCCCCAGCCACCTCACCACCTACCCAGGCAGCTAGGGGTGGTGGTCAGGCAGCTAGAGGCTGTCCTATAGGGGGAGGTCAAGCAGGTGGAGGCCAGCCACATATTTATGCACTTTCGGCTAGGCCTGATGTGATGGCATCCGATGCGGTGATTACAGGTACTATTTCAGTTTGTCACACTGATGCTTTGGCTTTATTTGACCTTGGTTCCACGTACTCTTATGTCTCATCCTGTTTTGCTCATTTCCTGAATATGCCCCGTGAGTCTTTAGTTAAATCTGTTCATGTTTTGACTCTGGTGGGTGATACTATTGTTGTGGACCATGTGTATCTGTCGTGTCTTATATTTATTGGGGGTCTGGAGACCCGAGTGGACTTGATGTTACTCAGTATGGTCGATTTTGATGTAATTCTGGGCATGGATTGGTTATCCCCATGTCATGTTATTCTTGATTGTCACGCTAAGACCGTGACCCTGGCTATGCCCGGAGTTCCGAGAGTTGAGTGGAAAGGGTCTATAGAGCATGTGCCTAGTAGAGTGATTTCTTATTTAAAGGCTCAGTGTATGGTTGAGAAAGGGTGTGAGTCCTATCTTGCTTTTGTGAGGGATGTTAGTAGTGAGACTCCATCTGTTGATTATGTTCCTGTAGTCCGTGATTTTTCGGACGTATTTCCTGCAGACCTGCCAGGCATGCCACCTGATAGGGATATTGATTTTGGTATTGACTTGGTGTCTGACACTCAGTCTATTTCTGTTCCACCTTACCGTATGGCACCAGCAGAGTTGAAAGAATTGAAGGAGCAGCTTCAGGAGCTCTTAGATAAGGGGTTCATCCGACCTAGTGTGTCGCCTTGGGGTGCGCTGATGTTGTTTGTGAAAAAGAAGGATGGCTCCATGCGTATGTGCATTGATTATAGACAGCTGAATAAGGTTGCGGTGAAGAACCGGTATCCTTTACCTCGTATTGATGACTTATTTGATCAGCTTCAGGGAGCTAAGGTGTTCTCCAAGATTGACTTAAGGTCTGGGTATCATCAGCTGAAGATTCGGGATTCTGACATTCCGAAGACTGCTTTCAGGACCAGATACAGTCATTATGAGTTTCTGGTTATGTCATTTGGGCTGAACAATGCCCCAGTCGCGTTCATGCAATTGATGAACAGCGTGTTTCAGCCTTACCTTGACTCGTTCGTCATTGTATTCATTGATGACATCCTGGTTTATTCTCGTAGCTAGGAAGAGCACGCTCAGCACTTGAGGGTTGTGCTATAGAGATTGAGGGAGTGGAATCTTTATGCAAAGTTCTCCAAGTGTGAGTTTTGGCTTGGTTCAATGGCTTTCTTGGGGCACGTGGTGTCTAGTGAGGGTATTCAGGTTGATCCGAAGAAGATTGAGGCAGTGCAGAGTTGGCCCAGACCGTCCTCAACTACAGAGATTCGTAGTTTCCTTGGTTTAACGGGATATTACCGTCGTTTTGTGGAGGGATTCTCTTCTATTGCTTCACTATTGACTAGATTGACCCAAAGGATTCTCCATTCAGATGGTCTGACGAGTGTGAGGAGAGCTTTCAGAAGCTCAAGTCAGCATTGACCACAGCTCCGATTTTGGTGTTGCCTACTGGTTCGGTTTCTTACGAAGTCTATTGTGATGATTTTAGAGTTGGTTTGGGAGCGGTGTTGATGCAGGACGGTAGGGTGATGGCCTAAGCGTCGAGACAGTTGAAGGTGCACGAGAAGAATTACCCAGTGCACGATCTTGAGTTGGCTTCCATTTTTCATGCCTTAAAGATTTGGCGGCATTACTTGTATGGGGTACAGTGTGAGATTTCCACTGATCATTGTAGCTTGTAGTATATGCTAAGGCAGAAGGACTTGAATTTGCGTCAGAGGAGATGGTTAGAGCTTCTCAAGGATTATGATCTTACTATTTTGTATCACCCGGGGAAGGCCAATGTGGTGGCTGATGCCTTGAGTCGCAGAGCCGAGAGTTTGGGGGGTCTAGCTTACCTTGCAACAGCAGAGCGACCGTTAGCACTTGATGTTCAGGCTTTAGCGGGTCAGTTGGTGAGATGGGATTTGTCAGACCCTCCACGGGTGGTAGCTAGCATGGCTTCCCGGTCTTCTTTATTTGATCAGAGTAAGGCACGACAGTATTATGACCGCCACTTGTTAGTTCTTCAGGATAGAGTTCGTCGGGGTGATGCTCGGGATATGACTATTGGTGATGACAGAGTTATGAGGATGCAGGGCCGTATTTGCGTGCCCAATGTGGATGGTAACTAGATTCCCCATGTTATATGCGAGGTCAATAAAATTCTCCAGGGAGTGAGTTTCTGATCATAATGACCACCTAAAGTTGGATTTCCAGTTGTAGTTATTAGTTTGGGGTGCCAATAGTAGCATAGTTGCTTAGTCGTCTTTCCTCTTACGTATTACAATTTAGGTGCTTTTCATGCTGCTTTTAGCGGAAAACAGACTTAATGGACAAATAAGGGATAGGCAAGAATCTGTTCTTGAACTCTAGAGAACAGGCGGAAAGAGGTTCATCAGAGCGATAGGGAAAGCTTATAGAGGGGTGGTCTTACTACGACAAGTGAAGTCAGGGTTCCGTTTGTTCGGTGTCTGGGGAAGAGAAAGGAATCTATTCGGGAAGCGCTTACCAGCCCCTTTACCAATACCAAGGGGAAGCAGGAATTAGACCAATAGGGCACTGCTCTCCTCCTGTCGTAACAACAACAAAAGTCCATACCGAAATTTCATTACCTTATTCCTTAAACCCTAAAACGGAGACATTGGTACAAGAGGAGGCTCGAGAGACCTCGAGCGTAATATACGCTACCATCGGAGAGACTTTAGCCACATCTTAACCCATGGTTGAAGAATGAGGCGATAAAGAAAGTCGTGGGCCTCGTAGTACCCGCATACAATAGCTTTGTGGAGCTTTTCGGGTCGAAAACCTATTCGACGTCAGAACCGATCTCAAAACCCTAATATCACCCTCTGAAGAGAAAGGACTTTCTCTATATCTATATCTATGCAACTAGTTCTTTCACTTGCTTCCAAATCCATCCATCTTACTTACTCAAAAGCTTTGAATATTCTACTCGAAATCTTGCTTCTAACTTTGGGCACCTCTGACATAAACAGAAATAGCGTATATACAAGGCTAGACTTTTCTCTCAAGCGTCTTGGTATTGGATCCACTCTTCTGTTAACACGAACATGAATTAGATTCTATTCTAATTCTTTATTCTTAAGAGAATCCCCCACCCGAACCATTCTTAAGACCACCAAGCTCTCTCGAATGAGTTCGACTCTTTCTGCTTTCGAGCTACACGGGGGGAAAAATATTTTCCCCACTAAGACGTGCATCTTTATGGCTATATCGTCCTGAAGACGAATGCGATGGGAAGAAGTGGAATTTGGAAGTGTTGCTGACTTAACATTTAGGTTTCGGCATAACAAAGCTTGCACTGTCTTTTTGCACTTAGGCGCATATCGTGCCATTGGTAATGATTCTACTACGGTGCCACAATTTCCCAAGCTGATCCTAAGTAATCGTTGTTGTTCATTGGATTCCGGAGGAACTACTTCGTTAGGATTGGGGAATTGCTGCGATTCTTCCTGAATAGCCTGGATTCTCCCGTCGAGAGTCACTTTGAAAGTATTACCTAAACTCTTCCGACTGAATATGATAAAGCCTATAAAACATAGAGCTACTATCATTTCTTCATTATAAATTGAGATCTTCTTCGAACTTGATGGACAAATAGATAGAATAGCAGCAAATAGCATATTTCTAGCCTGCATATTCGTAGAACTCAATCTCATTTAGAAAGCCTGATCTCTATCTTTCAACAACTGAATGGGAAGTGGTTTAAGAATAAGAAAGGACTTTAGAATCGGATGCGCTCGCCCAGCGAGAAATGCCCTGACCCTGCCAACCAAGTACCAAAAAGAAAGAAGAGAAAGAAAGGAGAAGAGAGCTTCATATTTTGGTAACTCTCTAGGAGTCATCTTTAACCTTGAATGCTATTAATAGATTCTACAGCAATAGTCCCTCGGACTAGGAAAGTAATAACAAAAATAGCTAACCCAATAGCAGATTCCGCAGTTGCCACCGTTGGAACCAATGAAGCAAATGATTGACCCATCATATCATCCGAAGAAATAGAAAATACCAAAAAGTTTGAATTCACAGCTAATAACATTGATTCAATTGGCATTCACATAATAGGAATATTTCGTCTATTAAGGAGGATCCCCCGAATACCTGAAATAGAGATAATCATAGAAAATGTGAAATATTTGATAGGATCCATTTCGGGAACGTAGAATGTAAGAGAAATTCAAATGTGAAAGAATAAGTCAGCTCTTCTACTTGAAATATCCTTCAATTATTGAAGAAATATGATTTTTTATACTCATGTTTCCCTTCCCATCCTGCTCCGCCGATTGTTGTGCTCGTGTCAACCAAACCCTCAAGTGCCGTAAATTTGTCTGGAGGACATTGGGTTTGTTGGCATTATAGGCAGCTTTGCTGGCGAAGCGGTTAATAATAATTTCGACCATCTCACTTGGTGATGGAAGTTCACCCAAGTTGCGGTGCCACAATCTTCTAACTAGTCGTGCCTTCTCCGATTCAATCAGAGGGCTAATCTGTTCGGCCAAGCGATCTTTTTGTTCTTTAATCTTGGCCAATTCAAGTTGATCCAAGGCTCTTTCGATCTCGGACCGATCCCCTGGATCTTCTTCAGCCGCGAGAAGACTTGGTTCTGTCGAAGAGCTAACACCCCTTCCAGCGTCTCCGCCATAAAGAGGAATGTCCTCCATTAAAGAAAGTAGATAATCGAGGGAATCGAGAAATGGAATGGTCCAAGTAAAGAAAAAGTTCATAAGAAAGGAAGCAATGAAAAGTACTACCAAACTCTTGAAAAATCTCTGAAAAATCGAAGAGAGACGACGAAGGATATTCATGATATTTCGAGTGTGATCAGACAACCAAAAATCAAACAATAACAGAGCTACTACGATTGCGACAACCATCACATAGCTATTCAGAGTTGCACTCATAGACTTACAATTCCTCGAACTCGTTGAACACTTTCTATATCTATCTGTCTTCATAGAATTTCCGCTATCTGTCTTGAGTTAGACAAGCACAGGCCTATCTTAGCTCCCGGTGACCTGCTTCGGGAGACCTTTTCGAACCGCATCATGGGGAATGTCCTCTCTATGGCTAGGCTCTATTGGTCTGAGGATTCCCTTTCTTTACTAGAGGAGGAGGAAAGAAGACACTTACATACGTAATTCTAGAGGTGAACCAGCTTGGTCGGTAGAACTTTTTTTAATCTAGCAAAAGGAAGGAAATGATGCTTTTCTTAAGGCAACCCATAAGTAAGAAATAGAATGAGGAAGAGAGAGGACCCCTCAGAATGGTATGTGGGACTTCCTCAAGCAATCCCCTATGACTCAACCTTTGTTCTTGTGCAAAAGCGTCCTCCCCTTCCTTCCTCTTTTTCGAGCTCACTAAGGCAAGCGGCGCCCCATTTGTGTCTGTCTGCGATCGTGCCTAGCTGGGCAGTTCATCAGGAGCTGCTATCTGGGACCAAGCACTAAGCACTCTTGATTTTCTTTTTCAATTGATTTCTAAGAGGATTGGAAAATTTCACTGTGCCTAACATATCTAATTGGAAGTGGAATGAAGATAATGCGCTTTACTCTTTAATTTGTAGCTGGATTACCCCTGGGCTAACTTAACTTGAATATGTTCTCTTTAGTTTTTCACTAAGCCTTATCTGAGTCCTATATACATAGCTCCTTGATCACTTATCAAATAAAATGAACATTCTTTAAGAACTTTTTCTCCTGATCTTATTAGCTTAGTAGCATGANGAACTTTTTCTCCCGATCTTATTAGCTTAGTAGCATGGAAGTCACAATAGTTCTAGCAGAGTAAGCTAGAAGATGACCAATCCCGCCCCATTGGTGTCGAGTCCGTTGTGAGAGGCGCTTAAAAGGCCGTTAAGGCATTAGACTCAGGGGTGAACCCACAGGGGAGGGGAGAGGTTGCTTCCTAAAAAGAACTGGGGTTGGCTCCTTGCCTTTGATTCCTTACCCATAGCATAAGATAAAGAAAGGGTGCGTGCTTCAACATCTAAGTTTCACACAAGGAACCTCCTGCTCTTAAGGATAAACTACGATATTTGATGGACTGGCAGGTCAGCCACGTAATTTATCCCTCAAGCTGAACGAACTTGACCTGCTCCTTTAGTTTAGGGCTATAGAGTTTACTTGCTTCTCACTAACGGCAGAATCATGAGCTTCATCACTCGACTCTAAACAAAAAAAAAAACACTTGGCTATAGGATGACAATCCTTCACTCAGGAAGGGTAGGTTCCATACCGATATGACCTCCTATCCCAGAATGCGCTCATTTCACACCAACTAAAGCGGAACTTAATCACCAAGGTAGAGTTGTATAAAGCCCTAATGTAACTGAACGAAGTGGAAAACCCGCAATACGAGAGCAAAAACCTTTTGTGTCTAAGAAGAAAAGCAACATCGAGTTAGGTAGGATGTAGATCGAGAGCAATAAGCTAGAGGAGTGATTATTTCGCTTTGGAAGGAAAAAAGCATCTCAAAGAAGGTCCTCACTCAGCTCTCAGGCTGTCTGGGAATAGCTCCACCAGACATATAAGAAAGGAGTGTAGGATTGGTAAGGTTTGCCGGAAAGAAGCTAGTCGACTAATTCAGGAGGCTACTACCGGCGAAGCCCGCTTACTTCAGAGCGTGCTATTGCGTGAAGCAGAAAGAGACACCAGAATCTAAGGCCACACCAGACAGGGAAAGGAGGATTAGATATTTCGTCAACCACCACTTGAGCGCGATTCGCTTATCTGTTGAAAAGTACCATCCAGACAGTAAACCTTTAGGGCATATGACTAGTAAGGTAAATCAACCTATCGTATCGACGAGATGCAAGAAGAAGAAAATTAGCAGACTATGAAAGAAAAAGAATTTCTTCTCATCTACCTTTGTCTCAATCATGGGCGATTGAAGCGAATACAATAAAAGAATGCAAGGAAGGGTTCCCCCAGCAAAGGCATCTCGACTGCTTCCAAAATCAGGTCATCGACCAGTAATGCGACTTGTAGAAGACTCCCTACCTATACCTAGCGGAGTTGGCACTAAACTAATAAGGAGAGCAGAAAGCAGCTAGCCGCCATCAGGAGATCCACGACTTTAAGATTAAGATCCGCTTATTCTTTGAGATGACAAAGCTCCCCACTAGACGCA
The DNA here is from genome assembly GCA_005239525.1 of Nicotiana knightiana. Lineage (NCBI taxonomy): Eukaryota > Viridiplantae > Streptophyta > Magnoliopsida > Solanales > Solanaceae > Nicotiana > Nicotiana knightiana. The sequence goes on along the minus strand of ML424356.1, from coordinate 17,839 downwards.
AATTGCCGAATCAACACCAGGCAGTATAGGAGTCCTTTCTTTGATCGGCCTTTCTCATACCAGAACTGAAAGGACATACTAGCCCCCAAGGATTATTGCGCATTCATTCATGTCGGGAGGAGGTAGCGGTTGGAGGAGAAGATAAGGACATCTTTCTTTCTTCCATTCCACTCTTGCTCAATTCCCAATAGGATAAATAGAGCTAGCACTGGCTATAAGGGCTTCTGACTCGCCTGTAACTGGCTGCAAGGAAACTAAAAAAGCTTTCTTTATTTTAATATAAAAGAAACATGCGCTCCTCCCCTCTTCTCTGTTGAGTTCATCTCTTAGAGGGGAGCTATAGTTCAATAGTATGGGATTTATCCTTAGAAGAGGGAGGGCGTGCTAAAGCCATAGGGGTAATCTCCCACAAGGATTGATAAAAGGCATAAATCAGGCCTTCTGCGGAGATAAAAGGAAGATTCTTTATAGAAGATTCTCTTTATTCCTACCTCAAGCTCGGTCATTGGCTGTTCTCCTCAATCGATTAGACTATGGCGAATCACTTGTGTATTGGTCTTTGGGAAAGTGTAAGACGCTATTGCTCGCAACTGGTTCTTGAGTGTCGGTCTAAGAAAAAAGTCAACTCTAGTTGCTTCTCTTGTCCGATCGGAAACTGGTCTTCTTTTTATGGTGTAAGGGTCGAAAACAACTCCCTTTGGAAGGAATCGATTGTCAACGTATTTGGTTCCCTCCACCCGCTGCCTTTGGTCAACTCAAACAACAGGCCAGGAAAGAAATTTTTGAAGGCTCAATGAGTGCTTCTAGGTTAAAGGGAAGCATTAGACTCACTCCACGGGAACTAGCTTTTCGGTTTGCTTCAGATTTGGCATTCATTCCCCCTCCCCTTCCTGGATTTCGCGTTATTGTCTGCTATGCTAGCTTATGATGAAGGCCTTTCATTTTGGCTCTGTAGGGCTACCCTATGGTATGGGCTGTTATCTCAAGGGCCTGGTTAGGCTCTTCTTGTTGGAGTATCCTCGCTCAGAGGCTAAAATGAATTGAATTCTCTCTTTTCTTTTGGGAGTGCCTGAAGAGACCTGCTTACTGGAAGGTACCATTCTTTTAGAATGGTGAAAAGGTTACCTACCCTATGATCCTCCTTATCTTACAGAGGTTTACTACGTGCCATACCCAGCGGGATACATATTGCCAAAATAGAACCTAAAAGATGGGATGGGTGATCCATAAGATCATTTGGCAAGGTTCATCCCTCAGCGTAGGGATCTTTCTGGAAATAAAAACTTGTTTTGTTGAGGCAATTTCCCTTGTCGCTTACCCGCATTTCTCTTTGTATACCCACCTGTGTGCCTCCTAATTCTGTGAAGTCCTTGGAGCATGTGCGATTTATTCAGGATCCTTGTCAAGAAAGAAGCCAGTCCCTTATTCTTTATTTTATGTTAAAGGTCTGGACTCGAAGAGGGAGTCGATTCACGTACTTCACCATTTCCTGGGTCGTTATCGCCTTTCCCTGGTTCAGGGTATGGGTTCTTTCTCTATTAAAAAAGTCCCGGTGTGAACTCCCCTACTGATATGACTCCAGCGGATTCTCGAGAAGCCAATTCTCTCTCTCGATCTAGATCTACTTTACCGTTAAGAGCTCTTAATGAATGAGCAATGAGTTTGATTCTAACTATTCAAAGCAGAGGAAATAAAATATTATATAGCCTATAGCTATAGGGCTAGGTTCTGCTCCTCGCTCGAGCTACCATCTTTCTTAGATTTCATTCCTGTTGACTAATCCGAGTCCTTGAGAGCTTAGACGTCAGCGGGGAAGAACTCCGAAAGAATTTCATCGTCTCCTCCTCTCTTGCCCTCTTGATGGTATCCAGTTGAAATGGTTGCTGGACTTCCCCTAGTTCAAGCTCTAAGTCAAGCATTCAGGCACCAAAGACCTGACTACGCTCCTCAGCCTAGGAAAGAAAAATCCCATTTGCCTAATACGTACTACTGTGCAGTAGATGATTTAGCTGCCGTTATTCCTCCACCAGCTTCTTCTTGGCATCAAGCCAACCTTTATTCCTTGCATCAACAGGCAATCTCGCATTAAAGAAAGGCTACTGACTTGGCTGATTCAACAAGGGAAAAAGGCATCCATTCAAACTGCTCCCATTCCTATGTTGACACCAAGAGAAACAAACCCTGGAGCCTTCCTCTCTGTCCATTCCTTCTTCATAATCATAAAGGATGGAAATGCGTAGCTTACTAAACCAGCAACAGCGGAGTAAGCTCCCATATCCTTGAAGGACTGCATTCCAGCAGAGGAAAACTTCTCGTTGCTGAGCTTGCCGTTAAAGAGTAAGATGCTGATTCTATAGCAGCTCCGATTCCGTCACCGAGAACGAGAAGGAAGTCTTATAGAACGAACAAGCGCTAAAGAAGGGGGTGGGATCTCTCCTAAAAGAAATAATTGACCTCGAGCTTGTCTTACTCATTCTCCTTTTCCCGTTCCTGACCCTGAGTGTGGAGGGGTTAGCATTGAGCCAGGTCTTGATTGTTTATTCCATTTTGTCAGTTTAAGTACTGGAATGGGAGTTATGGATATTCATTCCTAAACTATGTCACCGATTGGTGACCTGATCCCGCTAAGCAAGAACTACTGCCGACACCGACTCTGTCTTAGCAACCGGTTTGCCCCTGGACATTCTGCTAAGTCTAGTTGACAAGTTTCCTTTTTTCACTCTGTAAACAAAACAAGCCCTTAGTCAAGAGGTTAGTTACCAACTTCGGTATCGGCAAAGAAAGTAGAGAAGGACAGTGACACAATAGCTCTAACATAAGCAAGCTGTCAAGAGGGAGTCAATAGCTGCCTATTCTGCGGCGCTTATTCCCAAAGCAGACTCAATAGCTGCGGTTACGGATGCTATTGCTAAGAGCGCATTCGAGTCGAGTCAACTATATGATAGTGAAGTTACTCGTTGGAAAGACTCTTACTATACATGGGGATGCAGATATGTCAGAAGGACCGGATTCGAATATCCCTATTCTGCAAATCGAACATGGTAAAAAAGATATGATGATTAGTGGGTTTAATTACGAGTAAGGAGTATTTTGCCTTTTATTTCGATCCCTAGATNGCGGCGCTTATTCCCACAGCAGACTCAATAGCTGCGGTTACGGATGCTATTGCTAAGAGGGCATTCGAGTCGAGTCAACTATACGATAGTGAAGTTCCTCGTTGGAAAGACTCTTACTATACATGGGGATGCAGATATGTCAGAAGGACCGGATTCGAATATCCCCATTCTGCAAATCGAACATGGTAAAAAAGATATGATGATTAGTGGGTTTAATTACGAGTAAGGAGTATTTTACCTTTTATTTCGATCCCTAGAGTAAGATTCGTGTCATGGAAATCATGAGAGGAATGAGTTTCCTGGCATGCGCTTAGGGCGAAGACATCAAGGTCTCTTTTAATTTCCCCAGACTTTTTTCCCATGAGCATGGTTTTGGGCTGGGTTACAAACCTCAAGAGGAGGATTCCTTTTTATTTTGAGAAATGGTTTCATTCGTGCTAAAGCAGAAGCATACTTTCAAGGCTGAAGGAAGATATTTCGACCCCAGGAAGCCATACAGACCCAATCTCCCATGCTACTTCCTTAAATAAGGTGATGATTTAGCCTTCTCATTCAAAAATGGACTTGGTTGCGCTCTATCTGGTATATTTTTTCTTATCCGATGAGGGTTTTAAGTGGTCTCCTTACTTTAGAGCTAACTTAGAATCATCAATAGTTCCAGTCTGGATTTCTCTACAAGTTGATCGCTGAGGAAAAATATCATAGCCCCCTTGAGTCAATAAGAATAGCATAATTCCACTTTAAAAAACCTTACTTTAAATGTGTCAAAATTGAAGTTATCTCATTAGCGGTAATGATACTGTTAATGAAATATGCATACAATAGCGGATTTCATTCTATTAAATTCACTATCCATTATGGTCTGATACATACAAATAACAAACAAGCCGACTTTACAGCAGGAAATGCAATTTTAGTAAAGGCCGATAACGCAGAAGTACCCCCGCTTCGTGTATATAATGAAATTTTGAAACAAGTCTGTGAAAAGGCTGAGAAATAAAATACGAAGAGGGGCAGCTAGACCGAGTAGGGGTTCGAATCTATCTCTTCGAAAGGGTTGAACACCGTGAAGTCCACCCTTTTAGCCTAGAGGAAATTTTTAAGCAACTTTGTGATGAATTAACGGATGGCGGGACAATGAGTGATGAACCTGTAGAAGTGGTAGCTATGGGTAAGAAGAGTCGTAGTCCCGATCATATAACCGCACTGAAAGCAATTAAGAAAATAAAAAGGAGCCCATTCATTGTTGCCGATATAGAGGCTGCTCCCCACGACGATGTTCATGTTCCTTGCGTAGTGGGGTTCTTAGTTGTTAAGTCGGGTGAAGATCTTGCTTCCAAGTCTAAATATTATATTGAAACATATTTCAGTGAACATAACGATTTCTCAATATCAGATTTCAAAAGACGAAGTGAACGTATGATGCTTGACTTTATAGAGCGTTTAGCGGCTGTGGTATCAGATGAAAAAGAAATTTGAACGGTCTATTTCCATAACTTTTCACGATACGATGGCATTATAGTAACGAGAGCTTTTACTTCTCAGATCAGCAAGTACTCCTTCCAAACGGTGATGAGGAAGCATAATGTACGAGTTAAAAGTCTATCGTGGAAATGAAAAAAAGAAATTATTGTTCCGTATAAGGGATTCCTACCTTCTCCTTCCCGTTGCGCTAAATAACTTGGCCCAGGATTTATGCCCGAAATGAGGTTCTAAAGGCACCATTCCCTATGAGAATTACGACTTGAGTATCTTTTGGAGATAGGTCAACAATTGTTGGCTTATCTGAAACAAGATATTCGTCTCTTAGGTGGCGTTATGCTGAAGGCACAAGAGATTTATTGGAATCTGTACAAAATAGACATCGTTGATAAAATAAAGTTGTCATCGCTAGCTCTATCTCTTTCGTATGCAGTATTACGACCCAAAGAGTTGGCCCATCCATATACCAACTCGAAACCAAGAACTCTTCATTCGGCGTGGTTATTATGGAGGACATGCCGATGTCTATAAGCCCTATGGTAAAAATTTAGACTATTACGATGTGAACTCCTTATATCCATTTATAAAGAAAACTTTTCCGATGCCAGGTGAATGGGGCTCCCAGGCCGGGACGTCTGGCATAATAATTTAGAAAAGGCAGAATTGGATAACTTATTTGGATTTATTTNGCCCATCCATATACCAACTCGAAACCAAGAACGCTTCATTCGGCGTGGTTATTATGGAGGACATGCCGATGTCTATAAGCCCTATGGTTAAAATTTAGACTATTACGATGTGAACTCCTTATATCCATTTATAATGAAAACTTTTCCGATGCCAGGCGAACGGGGCTCCCAGGCCGGGACGTCTGGCATAATAATTTAGAAAAGGCGGAATTGGATAACTTCTTTGGCTTTATTGAGGCTTTTGTAGTGTGTCCTCTCTACAATAGAGAAAGCCTTCTTACCCTATAAGGATAGACATAATGCTTTAACCTTCCCAACAGGTAAATTGGTAGGCGTCTATTTTAGCGAAGAATTTTTTTATGCCCGAAACTTGGGTTATAGAATTTTCCCACTAAGGGGCTACTTGTATGAGAAAAAGAAGAGTCCTTTCGAAGGCTTTGTATCAGACATCTTCGCTAGAAGACAAGAAGCAAAGATAAAGGATGATGCAGCTATGGTATATATCTACAAGATACTAATGAACTCTCTCTACGGTCGATTTGGTATAAACCCAGAAGTTATTAAACCGAGATATGCACAGAAGAAAGATATTATGAGTTGTATAAAAAGGAAACTTTTTACAGTTCGGGGGTCCTGTCCCTTGGACGATTTGAGTAATGGGAGAATGACAACTGGGCCCTGCAGTGGTAGAACCTCGTGAACCGGGCATATTATTTCCCAACCTTCTGTGAACTTTTCTTCTCTTATGAAATTTCTACTCAGCTTGAAAAGAAAAGAAGCCTCAAGCTGATAAGTCATCATGTTCGATAATTTCGAAAGAAGAGCTGAGGGCTGATCCACGACCACCCTCTCACTCATGGCACACATGCTATATGTGTGAGCCGACACCCTGATCTAGAAATCCACTCCAGACTATTTACCTTATTTATGATCTTCTTACGGCCATCACGCTATTCTATAATTAACCATGCTACTTATGCTAAAGATAGCCCTTCATAGATCTCTACGACCTACCTCTACGAACAACCTTAGACTGGCATACTGATAGTAGCTGCTACCCATACCGCTGATGGTCACTTACTCAGATATATCTATGTGTATACGCTTAGAGCTTACCTCCTCACCCATACGACTCTCAATAGTAGAAGAGAAGGATTATATCCAATGAGTCTGATTGCAATGGTATAAGATATAATCTTAAAGGAATAGATAGGCGCAAGGTAAACGACAGAACCATGTACTAACCGGACCGAAGGAAGAGGTCTCCAGTACAATCTCTAGCCCAAGAATCTATCTCTCCCCTACTTCATTCCAGCATAGGGGAGTCCTACACTTGCGTCCATAGAGTGCCTCAAAAGGTGGCATGCCTATACTCTCCTGAGAACTCTTGTGATAGGCGAATGTAACCAAGGGTAGATTTCTGTCCCAACAACCTCGAAAATCAAGGGATTACCTCCACATAGCCTCCAATGTCTGGACGGTCCTCTTAGACTAGCCATCGGTCTGAGGATGGAAGGCTGTGCTAAGACTCACTCTGCTACCCAAAGCCTTCTGTAGGCTCTGCCACAAGGCTGAAGTGAACAGTGGATCTCTGTCTGATACTATGGATGATGGTATCCCGTGTAGGCGCACTATCTCATCAATATATATCTGGGCTAGCTTGCCCGTAGAGTAAGTCATACTGATCGGCAGGAAGTGAGCTGACTTGGTCAGCCGATCAATAATCACCCAAATGGCGTCATGTTGCCTCGCAGTCTTCGGCAATCCAGAGACAAAGTCCATGGCTATCTCGTCCCACTTCCACTGTGGTATCTGAACTAGCTGTAAGGTCCTGCTCGTCTCTGGTGCTTAGCCTTAACTAGCTGGCACACTAAGCATTTAGCCACATACTCAGCGACATCCCTCTTTATACCTTTCCACCAATAGTGTGGGTNTATCTCGTCCCACTTCCACTGTGGTATCTGAACTGGCTGTAAGGGTCCTGCTGGTCTCTGGTGCTCAGCCTTAACCAGCTGGCACACTAAGCATTTAGCCACATACTCAGCGACATCCCTCTTCATACCTTTCCACCAATAGTGTGGGCGGATCGTCCTGTACATCTTCGTGCTCCCTGGGTGCAGGAAAAAAGGTGAGCTATGCGCCTCCTCCAAGATATCATGGCACAGGTCACTGACCTGAGGAACACATACTTGTCCCCGGAATAGAAGTGTGCTATCCTGGCGAAGGTTTAACCCTTTCTGTGTCATCAAGTACCTCAAGCTCTTATGATCCGTAAAGATCTGGCACTTCCCCCCATACAAGTAATGTCACCATATCTAAAAAGCGAAGATAATGGCTGCAAGCTCTAGGAAAGAAAGTGGCCGTGAGGTTATAAAGGTCGTGACTGAGTCTTGGTTGATTAGTTTGCCTTTTCTTTGTCTGGTGTGGCTAACAGGCGACATAAGTATGACAACTTTTTATGGGAACGTAGCGTAGAAAGGGGTTCTTCCGAAGTGAAGCAAATGATCTAGCCAATCATTCTTCTATCGATTATCCAAGTTCGGTATTCTATAAGTTCCTAGGTCATATCGAAATGACTCCATTGAGAGTAAGATCTGTTCGATATGTACGTGGTATAGTCACTACCTGTAAGGCAAGCCCCATAGACACCGTACTACTTTCTAAGCTTTCTGTCTTGTCTCGCCAATCTAGTATTGCCATACAAGAGAACTGCCTTTATGGGTAGAATATCTTTGAAAGATATCTTTCCCTTCTTTCACTACGCCCTTTCACTCTTGAACTACTTGAACAAGGAGGGCAAGGGGTGCTATCGTATATAAGAAAAACTGCTGCATTTTGGCAGCGGTTATCTCTCTCTCTAACTAGAAATTTGATAAGAGAAGTGCGAAAGGATTGCATGCTAGATTCAAGGTAAAGTGAGAATGCTGATATGAGTAACAAAAAATTTAGTAAAAAACACGATCGCCTGCCAGTGGAAGGTTTTCTGCGTTCAGTCAATCTACGCAGAGTGAATCGGTCCCTAAGGAACCCCCGAAAGGGCTGCCGTCTGATGGGTACACGAAAGTAACGAAGTTTCTTTGACTACAGAACCATGTCTGTCTGTTGGAGCGAATTGGATTATCGGGCCGAGGGCTGCCCCCTCTTCCCCTCACTCTCCTTTTCGTAATATGAACCTTGAGTCATCAAAGCCTTTCTGACTCGACCTGACCAGGTCTCCCTACGCGACTGACCTTTTTTTTTGGATTAATATCTTAACTCAAATTCTCTCTAAAACGGTACAACAGACGGCGCAGCGCTGCCTACGCGCTAATTAGCTTCCGATGTATTCTCTGGCATTGATTTGATTAATGTAAAGGTAAAGCCTTCACTTCAAGCTTTGAAGTTAAATTCGCTATTCGGTCAATGATAGGATTTAGGCCTTACCTTACTCTTTAGGGGTTTACTCTTCTACCTAAGTTCCTATCTAGGCTGATGCCTTTGCCGAGTCTTAAACTCCAACTCCTAAACTCAACACCATGGTATTTTATTCACCCGGGTGCCGTGAAGATGTACCAGGATCTGAGACAGCAGTATTGGTGGAGGCGGATGAATAGAGATATTGTTGAGTATGTATCACGGTGTCTCAACTACCAGCAGGTCAAGTATGAGCACTAGAGACCAGGTGGATTACTTCAGAGGTTAGATATTCCGGAGTGGAAGTGGAAGCGGATTACCATGGACTTTGTAGTTGGGCTTCCACGAACTTCGAAGGGTTTTGATGCTATTTGGGTCATTGTGGATAGATTGACCAAGTCCGCGCACTTCATTCATGTCAGCACTTCTTATACTTCAGAGAAATTGGCTAGTATTTACATTAAGGAGATTGTCCGATTGCATGGAGTTCCGGTTTCTATTATTTCTGACAGGGGTACTTAGTTCATATCTCAGTTCTGGAGGGCCGTACAGAGAGGTATGGGTACTGATGTAGAGTTGAGCACTGTATTTCATCCTCAGATCGACGGGCAGTTGGAGCAGACTATTCAGATTTTGGAGGACATGCTACGGGCTTGTGTGATTGATTTTGGTGGTTCATGGGACCAGTTTCTGCCATTAGCGAAGTTTGCATATAATAACAGCTACCAGTCCAGTATTCAGATAGCCCCGTATGAGGATTTATATGGTAGGAGGTGTAGATCTCCGGTTGGTTGGTTCGAGCCTAGTGAGGCTAAGTTATTGGGCACATATTTGATTCAGGATGCGTTGGAGAAGGTGAAGTTGATTCAGGAGCGACTTCGCATCGCGCAGTCTAGGCAGAAGAGTTATGCGGACCGGAAGGTTCAGGATGTGTCTTTTATGGAAGGTGATAAGGTACTGCTGAAGGTATCACCCATGAAGGGTGTTATGAGGTTCAGAAAGAGAGGAAAGCTAAGTCCACGGTTTATTGGTACTTTTGAGGTGCTTCAGAAGGTTGGAGAGGTGGCTTATAGACTTGCCTTGCCACCCAGTCTATCGAGTGTTCATCCGGTATTTCATGTGTTGATGCTCAGAAAATATGTTGGTGACCCGTCTCATTTGTTAGACTTCAACATAGTTCAGCTCGAGAGTAATATGTCATATGAGGTTGAGCCAGTAGCTATTTTAGCTCGCGAGGTCAGAAAGTTGAGGTCCAAGGATATAGCATCAGTGAAGGTGCAGTGGAGAGGTCAGCCAGTGGAGGAGGCTACTTGGAAGACCGAGCAAGAGATGCAGAGAAAATATCCCCACTTGGTTGAGACTCCAGGTATGTTTCTAGACCCGTTCGAGGACGAACGTTTGTTTAAGAGGGGGAGAATGTAACGACCCGGTCAGTCGTTACGTAGAACCTGCATTCTAATTGTTGTTATTGACTTGTCATAGGTTGGTTATACTATTATTGATGTGTTAGAGTTGGTAGGCTTGAAATTGAAATGGTTGTAGTGAGAGTTTAGTCGCGTAGTCTTTAAAAATAACCTTAAAGTTGTAAAAGTTAACTGAGAGTTGACTTATTGGTAAACAACCTCAGAATTCAGACTCCGAATTCGATGTTCTTTATATGTACGTACTCGTGAGATGATGAACAACAGTTTTCTATAAAAAAATTTGAATTTCAGAACGCGGGCCCGGGGGTCGGGTTTGACCAATTTCGGGTTTTTGAGCTAAATTTGATATCTTTCGATTGGAATTCGTTCCTTAAGCATAAATTGATGATAAAAATCTGAACTTGATAGATTTGGAGCCTTCGGAAGTTGATTTGAGAGGCAAGTGTGTTGCGGAATAGTTCTGGGCTAGTTTTGAGGTAAGTAATGTCTTTAAATCCTGTCCTGAGGGTATGAAATCCCGGACTATGCACCCTTTCAGGGGTTTTGAAATGCAAAGGTTGAAACTTTGGAAATATCTTCCTATTTAGGCGACTATTGAGTTGCTAAACCAACTTTTAAGCCTATGCTTAATTAGTATTATTTTATTATGATTTGGGTTGTAAGCTCTCAGTCTTTTCCTGATAAATTATTTTGACACTCAGAGTATTTGATACTATTTATTGAAAAATGAAACATTATTTTTGGTCGAGAACCCGGTATGTTTATGGCCTAAGGGCAAATTGAGAGTGTCTGATTGAGTGAGGCTTTCAGGCCTATATTATGAGGAGGCTTTCAGGCCTATATTGTGAGGAGGCTTTCAGGCATTATATGAGGGAGGCTTTTAGGCCTATATTGTGAGGAGGCTTTCAGGTCTTATGTTGTTATAGCGCTTGGGCTTTAGGAGCCCCTCCTGAGTCTGTATACACCCCCAGTGAGCGCAGGTACCTATTGAGTGATGATTATTGCCCGCGGGACTGATACTGAGTGATTGAGAGAATGCCTGAGGAGCAACTGGTACAAGAAATGATTTTGGCCCGAGGGGCAGATTTCTGATGATTTTACTAAGTTTTCAAACTATGATTTACTTTGTTTTCTAACTGATTTTTACTGAGAATTTTACTGAGATATACTGATATTACACTTGTTTTCAAAGGAATTCTGGAAACTAATTTCGAACTTATTATTTGATGAATGCTACATGGTGGCTTGGTGTTTTACTGGTTTGTTGAAATTCTGTATCTGTACTGTGTGTTTTGTAAGTCTCAAACTGTGATTTATTTTCATTACTACTGAGTTGGCGTACTCATCATTACTCCCTGTGCCTCTGTGCACAGATTCAGGTGACGATCCGGAGCAGTAGCTGTCCTTGCTCGTAGCATCAGTTCACGGGATTTTGAGGTAGCTGCCCAGCGCCCCCAGCTCCTCCATTTCCCTTCCTTATTTAGTTTTTAGCGTTTGATTCGGAGACATATATTATAGTTTTAGCAGAGTTAGATTTATTTATTCTTAGATGCTCATGACTATTGACTCCAGTCTTGGGAGGTTTTGTTTAAAGTTGTTAGACTATTAGTGGGACTCTAAGACTTAATTACATTATTCTATGCTATGGTTGCTGCTTATTATTAAATTATGAACTTTTATAATTGAATAAATGCGTAGTAATGAGATGGGTTGCTAGCCTAGTTCCGTGATAGGCGCCATCATGGCCTGGTAGGATTTGGGGTCGTGACACTCCCTCCCCCCATATATAAAGGGGACCCTTGTCACTTTGTAAGGCATGATATGATATTCAACACAAGAACAAGAACATCCTCTGCTTGCTAACAAAAACATTCTCTACAATTGTCTCATTAAATTATTCTCATTTATTGTGTTCTTGAGTTATTCTTCATTTATTGCTTATTATTGATCGTAAATAGGTCAACTTTAAGGCATTCAATAGTGTTATACTGTCATCGATAGCCCCTAGCCAAGCTTCTCAAGCTCGACCTCGAAGCCTGCCCGACCACCCTCGAGACTGGCCTCTTCGGAGCATGGTTTGCGTAATCTAGTTCTTTTCGCACTTATTTCATTTTTCTCGCCTCATACTCGGCATCTACTGCCTAAAAATCCGATATTAAAATAGATCACATATTTTTAGAACCACATAACCAAGTATAATTGTAATTACCATTTTCAAGGTAAACAATATACAATTATTACAATTTTTTGACTTCTTAATTAGATAATATACCACTTATATATTCCTTAAGTATCTCATTTTAAAACGTGAAAATAGGGATTGTGATTACAATTATGAGAATCTTAAATGCATAATTATCTAAGATTCTCCTAAAAGTACCTCCACTTAACATAGAATTAGGGATTTCTTTTACTTCAAATTTATCAAATTTTCTCATTCAATATCTACTTCATACTTGAACGCAATTAACACCTTCAGTTGGGATTTCAAGGTTTCTTTTGAGCTCGTCGATGGGGCCTTCATACTTATGAGCACTATCGAACCTTGTCCAAACTGGTAGATTTAAATTTGAGTTTTCATTTTTTTTCAAATACTGGTGGTTTCAACTATTTTCATGGTCTTTCCCAGCCATGGAATAAAAATTTTAGAACTTAACTTCCCTAGGCTACAAACGTTTAAGTTCACTGGCGGAGGAATTAATATATATAAATTTGTTCTTCAACTCTCCATCTTCTTTTTTCTAGAACGAATATACGAATATAATGAACAAATATTATATATTGGTGCTAATATAAATTATATATATTATGTATACTACACGTATGTAAATAGATTATTACCTCAAATGTAAAACATATATTGATGACATACATATACGTACATAATATAAATAATGTGAGTTGAATATTATTCCAAATAGAGAAAGTTATATAAATGTTGTGTTTGTGTGTGTATATATATATTGACTCATAGCTAAGATACTTACAAAGAAAAAAAAACAGAGAAAAATGTTTTTTGTCACTATGCAATCAATACCACATTTTTATATTAAATGACGTAAAAGTTACACTTTAAGAACAAAAAAGAAAAACATACCCTATCATTTTAAAGAGAAAGAAATATTGGAGTTGAAATGTAGATACGTTGAATTATAAGTTGAAAAGGCAACAAAGGAGAAGGAGATTATTTAGGAAATAATTGACTGCATTAAATATTGATCTCCTTTATGTTATCCTAAATAAGGATACTCCCTTATTTTTGGGTGTTTGTTTTAACTTGAAGATTGCATTATTAAGATTTAAGTGATACTTTTAGAATCAGTTTCCTATTTAATAGGAAATCTACCGTATTTGAGGGTTAACTTTGTTACCATTACTATGATTATGTTATTTATTTAAAGTTGTAGATTGTGGAATATTTTTTTTATTTCATCAGTAATTACGAAAATTAAACTCATGACAACCCTTCACAATGTCGCTACCTTTGGGCTCAGGAATGTCCAACAAGATTTTTGAAGAGAAGTTAAATAATGAGAAACTACCAGTTATGTCCATTTATAAGTAGCTCATTAAAAAAAATTGGTCAATTTTTAAAATATTACTAATATTAGCTAAATATTACTAATATTAGTCAATTAGCTATTTATAGCAAAAAAGGTCAAATTTTTGCTTTCTTTTGGGTGGTATTATTAGAATAGATTGGGTACATCTTAAGGAGCTTGAATCTCAGTTTTGGGATGATTTGGTGACGTTTTGAGGTGGTTTGAATTGAATATTCGAAGTAAAAAACTGAACATGAAAAAAATGATATGTATATCACACTGTGTATCAGTTGTGTATCATATATGTATCATATTTGTATCAATTGTGTATCACACGTATACTTGTGTGTGAGATACATGCGTGATACATGTTTGATACATGTGTCGCAGAAGAATTTTTTGAACTCGATTTAATTATGAATTTTGATACAAAACCAGTCTAAATCTTCCTCAAGTTTTGTATATTGACTTATCTATATGTTTTCAATGAATTTCAATTATACCCATTGAAAAAGTTTCTTTTTTGCTTAGATTTTTGGAATATTTGTTTAACCAAAGAATTAGACTCTTTGACTAAAGCTTATTTTTAAGATGAATACGGGTTACTGATAATCAAGATAATCGGAAAAATGAATAATAGACAATATTACAGAAATAAAAGATCGAAGTTGATTGTATTCGAGAATCAGATTCCTTTACAAGCTGTATTCCCCTCCCTTATATAGGAGATTCTTATAACGTACAACTGCTGCTATGGTTACTCATTAATGACTAATTATGACATTAATGAGGCGTTACAAAGGATAACGGTAATTGGGGTATGGTTACATAACGTTCGAGTAATCAATTGTGGGTCCTTGAATCTGCCCGTAGCTTTGTCTAGATTCATTCTGACCGTGCCTCTCTCCCGTTTTGATCAAATTGAATTTCTCGTGGCTGATAAGTTTGTGGGTTTACTGAACCATGTCTCTTTGTACCGTACCTCTTCAAAGAGTTATTTTCAGTTGTCGTGTTTTCCCATGTCCACGTGACTGGCTGAGTTGTCAAAAGATGGCTTACGTGTGAAACTCTTTTTTACCAATACAGATAGTCCCCCCACTTACCATATATTTAACGATTAGTATTTGGTAAGTGGATATACATTTATGACGGGAATATTTTGCCGCCGATTTTCCTTGAATCATTGTATCCTTCTCTGTACCATAGGCGTCGTTTGTCACTTCCATTTAATGCCCATACCACGTGTCCTTTTCGGATTGGTTCTGCATTTACTCAACACCTTTTAGGGCTTTTTACGGCTGTGCCAGTCCTGAAGTGACATCTTCAATTATGACTTTTTATCATTATTTTCCTTTTTCATCATGTTTGACGGTTGTCTTCAAGTATAAATACATATTTTCTTTTCTTTGCTTCCACGAAACACTTTTCTACTTCTGTTTTANAATAGACATTGAAAGCTTAGCGCCATCTTATGCTCCGACTAGGAGTCGGAGGGGTGGTAGACTTAGAAGTCTAGGATCCACTCCTTCGAGGGGCTCTTCTTCTTCTCAAATAGTTCCTTCTCCTTCCACTAGATCTCCAGCTACTCCAAAATTTAGGTTTTCTCGGTCTTCGTCTAGAGGTAGAGGCGAACGCCTTCGTGAACCTGGAGTCGATGAAATTGTCCCTGCTGAGTTTGTTTT
>ML424355.1:0-37867 GCA_005239525.1 Nicotiana knightiana | reverse complement strand
ATATATATATATATATATATATGAAAAATAAGTAGAATTTTAAGTAAATTAAGACAATTCTTAATTCTGTGGGTAATTGATTAATTACCGGATAACAGAACACTACCTAATTACCTATAATTAGATAAAGATTAAACATTCCCACCTATCCCCACGTAGCAGCCCATAAAGTCACAAGATTGTGACTCTTAAAATTCACACACAGGTGGCCATATTTTGATCCATGATAATGGAACATGATCATTCTTATCTCAAGCCTTTACTACACTTGCTCCAACAAATAGCATTTCCATTTAAGTAAAGTATAAAATAATATAATATATGGTAGTACTTAGTAGATACGATCACAAAATGAATGAATTCATAGAGGAATTACAGGAGAATTAATAAAAGGTTGGAACACTCAAGCTAATGTACTTGATCAACGACACTGCCAACAATCATTCACCAAAGAATCACATGAGACAGAAACTTTCTTATACATCTATACTTAGGATTCTATACGGAGGAATCTTAAAAAAACAAAAAGAGTTATATGAATTGTTTAATAAGTAACGAATGAAGCTCCAAAGTTCGTACGAAAATACAACATGCGTCAAATCTCGGTTCCGAGGGATTGTCAAGGGAATCGACTCAACTATGTTAAGGTTATCCCTTCTTTTTTTTATCATGGTCCAAATTATACGGAAAAAATAAGCAAACTCATGGTTTTCATAAATTACTCTATTCATAGAAATACTAGGGGTGTCTATATTCTTGATTCCCCATGTGAATTATTATTATCTTCTGTTCATGGGTCTCGAAAATACGTAAGTTGGTAAAGTTTATTTCATGATATTAATCAGAGGCATAATGGCCTTATGACGTACCGAGAGATTATATTGACGTATTTCATATGCATTTATATATGCACATTGACCCATGACCAGATGGCGTTATATACGCGTATATATGTAAATATATGTATATGGGATATGGGAAAAGGTTATAGCGTTATATACGCACCATCACCTGATCAGCTGGTATATGATGATGATGTTGCCCACAGTGGCTGAAATATGGTTCAAACGGCGTTATATATGCGTATATATGTATGTATATTCAAACAGCGTTATATACGCGTATATATGTATGTATATATATGTATATGGTATATGGGAAAGGTTATGGCGTTATATACGCACCACCACCTAATCAGCTGGTATACGATGATTATTTTGCCCATAGTGGCCGATATGATATGATGGGATGCCCTCAGAGGCTGATGATGTTATGAAACATGTACTTATGTACGACATGACATTCATATGCATATGCATGACGCTAAAAGTAATTTATGATTTACAAAGTTATTTAGGCTTACAGGTTGAGTCATGTGCTCTATATTTCTTCCATGTCTCTTATGTACTTACTTATGTGCGTTACATACTCGGTAAATTATTCGTACTGACGTCCCTTTTGCCTGGGGACGCTGCGTTTCATGCTCGCAGGTCCTGATAGACATGTCGAGAGCCCTCCAAGTAGGCTATCAGCTCAGCGGAAGATGTTGGTGCGCTCCATTTGCTTTAGAGTCGCTTGTTTGGTCAGTATAATTAGGACATGTATTGATTGGTATGGCGGGGCTCAGTCCCGACCTTTATGATATTTATATACCCTTAGAGGCTTGTAGACATATGTGATGTTTACGGATACTTGTATGGCCTTGTCGGCCTATGTTTAGAGTTTATAAATAATTATGTTGGCCAATTAGGCCCGTATATCACGAGTATATGATAATGTAATAAGAAAGATATGTTACGTTGGTACTCGGTTGAGTAAGATATCGGGTACCCATCGTGGCCCTTCAGTTTGGGTCGTGACACTCCTCATATTGCCTGAATCCCCACACTCGTAACACCTTGATGGAGGCATGGCATGCTGCCCTGAAGATGAACCCTGAATAGCCGGGGGATGATGGGAACTCTCTGGCATGGCACTAAAGTAAGGACTAGGAGACCCTGATGACTTGAATACCCACCAGAGGGACCCTGAATGGCTGGTGGACGATAAGAACCCTCGGGCATGGCACTGAAATAAGGTCTCACTGGAGCACCACGAGGAGGTGGTGGAGGAGCTGAATATGGAGGCCTGCTGGGCTAGCCTCTACTGAACTAACCTCTACCCCTGGCTGGGGCACCTCTGAAATATCCAGAAAATCTAGCTTTCTTGTCCTGCTGACCCTGCTCTCTTCCCCTGATCGGTAACCCTCAATCTGGCGAGCTATCTCGACCACAAGCTAATAAGGAGTAACCATCTCCACCTCTCGGACCATGTTGGCCCTAATACCGGAGTGTAGCCCAGCTACAAACCTCCGCACTCTCTCAGCATCAGTAGGAAGAATCATAAAGGCATGGCGGGACAACTCTGAAAACCTGGCCTCGTAGTTTGTCACTAACATCTGCCCCTGCTCCAGCTACTCAAAAAGGTACCGCAGCTCTTCCCTCTCGGAGGGTGGAATATACCTGTCCAGGAATATCTGAGTGAACTGCTCCCATGTGATAGTAGGGGAACCTGCTGGCCTACCAAGGATAAATGACTGCCACCATCTGCGGGCTCTGCCCTCTAGCTGGAAGGTAGTGAAGTCGACTCCATCGGACTACAAAATCCTCATGTTGTGCAGTCTGTCCCTGCACCTATCAATAAAGTCCTGGGCATCCTCAGCTTTCTCACCTCCAAAGACAGGAGGGTGCAATCAAGTCCATCTATTAAGTAGCTTCTGCGGATCGCCGTCTGCAGCCGGTCTGAGCTCTAGTGCGCTACTGCTGGTTGTGCTCCACCCACGTGCATAGTACCCGGAGTCTGATATACTACTGCTGCATGACCTGCGACATGGGTGGTAGGGATCTGAGCTCCCCCTCCCGCCTGAGAAGTGGCGAGATCCGCTGGAAATAAACCAGACTGGGTCATAGTGTCCATGAACCGCATCATACGGCCCATGATCTCTTGAAAGCCTGGTGCAGTCATGAAATTTGTTGGGGCAGGATCTGCTGGAGGCACATCATCATGCTCCTCGATGATAGGATCCTTTGGGGTGCTAATGGAGAATCTCTAGGATGCCCTCGTCCCCTACCTCGGGTCGGTGCCCTCCCCCGGCCTCTACCACGGCCTCAGATGGCGGGGTAGCAACATCTCCCGGGTCTGGAATATCAGCTGCCTGAGTCCTCACCATCTGTGAGAGAATAGAAGAATGAGATTTAGTAAGACTATCAACTACACGATAGAATAAGATTAAAGAGAGGTTTCTTAACACCCTATAGCCTCCCGAAGATAAATACAGACGTCTCCGTATCGATCTGCAAGACTCTACTGGGTTTGCCTGTGACTTGTGAGACCTACGTGAACCTATAGCTCTGATATCATGTTGTCACGACCCAAATTCCAACTCATGTTGTTATGGCGCCAAACACCGAAGTCGGGCAAGACGACATCAGTTTACTAGCGAGATTTCTTTACTTATATAAATATTTAAGTACTTGTCAAATTTAGATCTAGAAATCATTTAAAGAAACGGTCAAGTGAATGCAACTTGGTTAACTGAACTCAAAATATCATTGTCATCATATGTGGTATAGCAAAAATATTAGAAAACCCACTATGTGTGCCAAGACCTAGTGTCACAAGTCCACAGGCGACTAGTGAAATATACAAAGTAGACAAAATAAATATACAACCGTCTGAAAGGAGTAGACAGAAATATCAAAAGAAATAGCAGAAACTCCACAGTGCTGCTAAGAAACGCCATAGAGAGCAGCTCACCGTGTAGTCTAATCCAGAAAGTACTCTCACGATCGTGCTCCGGTATGATAACCAGATGCACCAGCCTCAAAACCTGTACAATTTAGTACAGAAGCGTAGCATGAATACATATAAACAAATATATACCCAGTGAGTATCCCGTCTAAACTCGAAAAAGTAGTGACGAGAGGTAGACGTATTACTCACTAGGGTCAATAGCAATAATATAATTAAATAGGTTTAATCAGGATTAGCAATTATGGAAATCAAGTAGACATGGAATATCAAGTATATGAACTACCACCTACCGCAAGTGCCAAATAACGACATTAATAAAATTCCAAAGTCCCCTACCACATAGAACAATTCATTTGACAATATTAATAAGACTCTCAGTCAAATACATAGCATATAGTATGGCGAGGCATACGGCCAAAGCGACGCAAAAATTAAATGTGCACTGCCGAAGGGTCGAACGGTTCGAACCATAGATGCATCTATTACCCTGCTCGCGAATCGATCGTGCGACGCGGTTGACATAATATAAGGCTACCCCGCTCACAAATCATACATGCGACACGGGTGCTCGTATACATACACAGAATTTTTAGGAAATTCAGGAAATATAGAGTTCACACTTGGAAAACAAGAATCATGGCAACAACAAGATTTAATGTAACCTTCCATTTTCTCATGCTAGTTTCAAGGATAATAATCAACTAGGAATACATGCAGGGATACAAGTAAGGCATATAGGCATGCTTGTGAGACCTAAAGACTACCCGGCATAACATAGTAGTAGCTACGCACGGACTCTCGTCACCTCGTGCGTGCGTAGCCGCCGCAAATAAGGTCAATTCAATTATTTATAATTACCTATGGGGACAATTCCCTCTTACAAGGTTAGAAAGGAGACTCACCTAGTGTAAAACCTACTTCCCGGGTCAAGAACACGCCCGAAACTCCAAACTCTATACCCGAGGACTCGGAACTAGTCAAATATTATATAAATATGTTAATATACACTCAAAAGTATGAAATTCTCTTACTAGCTTAGCTAATCCATATTTCTTGAAGAAATTCAAAAATACACCCCCGGGCCCACATGCTCGGATTCCGGAAATTTTCGAAGAAAACACTCACCCATAGCCTAAGGATCATAAATATATAGTTTTTACATGATTTCATGGTAGAAAAGTGGTGAAATTCCTTAAAGTTCATCAACTCTAGGTTTTCACCCTGACCCCTTTGATTTTCACTAATTAGGTGTTAATCTACCTAAGATTTAGTGTAATAATCTAACATTTAAATAGAAATTACTTACCTTTTTGTAGCTAGGACGAATACCCTCTTGAAAGCTCTCAAAATCGCCAATGGAGGAGAAGAAAAATGGTGAAAAATGGTTAAGTCCCAAATTAAATGGGCTCACTGCCTTCAGTGACCTCGTACCTGCGGCTTGAGGACCGCACTGCAGTCCCGCACCTGCGAGCCATTGGTCGCACCTGCGGATTTTTGGCAAGGAGCCTGGGGATCGCACCTGCGGTAGGAATTCCGCACTAGTGGACCCGCTCCTGCGGAGAAGGGTCCGCACCTGCGAAGGTAGGACTTTCCTCCAAGGAGTTGCACCTGCGAGGCCTCGACCGCAGGAGCGGTCTCGCACCTGCGATCTGGGCAACCGCACCTGCGGTCACACCAGACCTGGTGCACCAGCAGCTGAAACTGCTGATTTTTGGCCCCGTTTGGTGTTAGGGAGGCACCTGGGCCCACCCAAACCCCCGTGCAATTATACCAACAATTCCTAAATCATATTACCGACTTGATCGAGCCTTCGGAACACCCAAAACAACACTAAAACTCGAAATCACTCCTCAAACCCCCTAGAATCAAACTTAAGAATTTTCAAGTTCTTGAATTCGGTTCAATGCGCCGAACCGACCTATACTACTCGGAATGACACAAAATTTTGCAAGAAAGTCATAAATGACATAACAGAACTGTTCTCAGTCTCGTAATTCCATTCGTACCTCGATAACTCAAAAACACGTTCCAAACCAAATTATGAACTTAAGGAAACTCTATTTTCGCTATTTGGCGTCAAAACGCTCCCGGGTCATCCAAAACCCATTCCGGACATACGCACAAGTCCAAAATAATCATACAAAGCTACTGGAATCGGCGAAACTCGATTCTGAGGTCGTTTACTCCGAATGTTGACCTAAGTCAAACTTGGCCTTAAAAGCCAAATCTTAAGGATCCAAGTGTTCCTATATTACTCTATACACTTCCGAATCCCGAACTACCCGTCCCCGCAAGTCATGAATCACTGAAAGCCGCTACGGGAAGTCTTATTTAGGGGAACGGGGGCCGAATACGCAAAACGACCGGTCGGATCGTTACAGTTAAAAGTGGAAAGAGTTGATATTATTTATTCCCGGTTTTTAATAAATTGCCTATGATAATCATGCTTAGCGTCACACTTGAATATAATAAATTGACCTTTAGCAAGCTTCTAATTTGATCTCTCGTCACTACCTCTCTGAGGTTAGGCGGGGAACTTACTGAGGTACACATTATTTTCGTACTCGTGCTACACTTGCCGTGCATTTTTATTGCACAGGTACTTTCATAGCGATGTGGAGGATTTGGAGACTTAGGCGAGCTACATCACACGGAGGCGATCCGCAACTGACAGAGTCTCCCTCATACTGTATTACATTATTTTTAATTTCCTTGTCCACTTGTATTTCGGACAAGCTTTGTAGAAATTATAAAATTCTTAGAAATTTCTCATGTACTTGTGACACCGGGTTCTGGGATGTGTTGGGATATATTTGCTAAAATAGGACTAATTAAACCATTGTATTTACTTAACGGATTATATGTAGTTTCTATGCAATAAAGTGAAAGGTAGTGTTTTTCATAAATGTTAAAATCGGAAATTATTTCAATTAATTAATGATTGGCTTGCCTGACAATGATGTCCGGTGCCATAACGGCCTTATGGATTTTGGGTCGTGACAATGAGTGTTAGTATGGTACCCCTTTTATCCTTAGTTTGCTATTATTTCATATCTTGTTATGTTATTACTTGCTATCAGTACTTCCTTAGCCTACAAGCAGTACTTCTTTTATATTCTCTATTGCTATCTTGGATTTAGTTTTCTAAATATATTATCTTGCTATTACTTGCTATAAGTGCTTCTTCCATCTTCTTTAGCCGAGGGCCTATCAGAAACAGCCTCTCTAATCTTCTTGAGTAAGGGTAAGGTTGCGTACATCCTAACCTCCCTAGACCCCACTTGTGAAATTACATTAGATTGTTGTTGTTGTTGTTATTTTACTCATAATTATTTATAGATATTTGTAGAACATATATTTTGTAAACTTGATGGCAGGTAAAAATATTGGTTTTGGTTTACAAATGTATGCTAATCTTCAATATTTAGACATAAAATTAGAACTTAGTCTCTTCTGTTTCGGTTATCTTACTATCATGCAATTGTTAGTGTTTCTTGTTACTGTTTTTTATGGCCTTTCCTTACTGTATTTCTTTTACTACATTGTGATTATATTTTTTTTTGAGTTGAGGGTCGATTGGCAATAAATTTTCTACCTCCACAAGGTAGGATTAAGATCAACATACACTCTATCCTCCCCAAACTTGTGGATTAAACTAAATTTATTGTTGTTTATTGTAAATACCTAATTTTGTATTTTTTTTTAGGTATGTGTAGGATTTAGGATTTGTGTATAGTTAAATAAAAGAGAATTAGAATAGGGGGTTAAGTTGTGTTCTTAACTGAGTTGGGTCAAAATTGGCCCCAAAATGGGAGCCCAACAGCTTAGAACCCGGTCCAAATGGGTTGGCCTGGAAGACACCCAAAACGACGTCATTTTGGCCAAGCTATTATATGCAATCTCATCCATTCAATCTCATTTGATCCAATGGCCCTCATTCATTCTCCATCCCCAATATTTAAACCCTCCAATACCCAAAATTTTTCCCCATTTCCCCCTTAATTTTCCATCTTCTTCTTCTCTCTTCTCACTCTATCTTATCTCTCTATACTTTACTGCCCGCCACCCATCTCTGTCGGCTGGAAATCGCCACTCTCACCCTATCTCATCTCTCTATACTTTACTGCCCGCCACCCATCTCTGCCGGCTGGAAATCGCCACCACCGGGCGGACCACCTTCAGTCACCACCAAAATTTTACCACTTATTCCGCTCAACCTCCTCTCCATGAATCCGAACCCCAAATCTCCATAACCCCTCCCAATCTCCATAAATCTAAGCCTAACCAAAACCCTGGTCGTTGCTCACCACCCCAAACTCCGAAAAGTTTACACCAACGGCCTCCCCCCACTCCCTCCAAGCCTCAAACCTTCAAACTTCTCCAAACTCCGGCCAAAATCGGGCCAAAATCCGGCCAGCCACCTCACTACCACCGCCAAGCCTCCGTTCAGCATATACTTAGTCTCTCTTTTTCTCTGACACAGTGCTAGAACCATCTTGGTTCGCCAGAGTTTGTGTTTTTTGGCATTTGTCATCTAGAAAAAGAGGCGGGGAGGTCGATTCGCCACCGAGTTGTGTTGTACTACGACTTTGAAGCTTGAGCGTTTAGGTAAAATCCTAATCCTTCCTCTAAGTTTCTGATTTTCTATTTACCCGCCGTTTGTTTGTAGTTTTATTATTGTTAATCTGTGATCGGTGATTCGTGTTAGTCTCATTAACTATCATCGATATTAGTCGTTACTTAATACTTTCGAATCACGTATTAGTTAGGCGTTTACTCTGCCATTATGTTTTGTTTAGTCAATCGATTATGTTAATCACTTGTGAAATCCAATTAACTATTTGTAATTGGCGAAGCTCACTGATCTTATGGTTTCGCGATTTATTTTGGTATTTTGCTTTTGTTCAAAATCTGTTAGTGATCGTTAGTTCATGTTTAGTCTCATTTTTTTTTTTCGTGTTTCAGTCAACTTGATTGTTGTTTCATTATCAACATGTATATGTGTTACCTTAGTTGTTAAGTTTCAATTCCATGTTTATTATTTCTAGTTTGTCTATGTTTAACCTAATTAGTTTAAGGCCTTAACTACATGTTTTGTTGTTTGTAGTCATTAATTTCTTTTGTTAGTTTAATGGTTCAAGTCTAGTTATCTAATTGTACCTTCTAGTTTGAAGCAATAGTTTACTTTGAGATTGGTTTGTGAGGGTAGTAGAAGGTACTTAAGTGTAGGACCTTTGTTTGGTTGATTTTACTGTTCGGGGACTGTTTTAGAGTACAATACTCGAAAATTCTGTACCTAGTTGGTAAAAGAAGGTTGTTTCTTGGACAGATTTTCTGTCAAAAGAGTTATCATTTTGGATAGATTTTTGGTAAAACAAAATCTGTCCCAAATTCATTTCTCCTCCTATATAAAGAGGAGTTCTTTCCACATTCTGGACATCCTTTAGACTCTAAAAGAAGAAAACACAAAACTTTTGAGAAAAAAGAGTAGTTGAACACCTAATGCTAAGCTGAAACTGTGAGTTTTTCGTGAGTGTTAATGCGAGTGCAAAAACTCGTGAAAACAGAGGGATCTTTTAGGTGATTTCTGGAATCATTAGCCATTAGTTTCCGGTGCTTCTTGCTGGGCTTTCTGGGGTATTCTTAGGTTCCGCTATTGCTGATTTGCTGTTGTTTCACTGTCGTTACTGCTGGTCTGTTTGCCGGTTGAAGTAGCTTTGATATCAAAGGTCTTCTTGTTGTTTCTTTCCTCGAAATTCTGCAACTAGGTATTTCTTCTAAGTTGTGCATTGTAGTTTGTGATAGGAATAAATGAGAACATGTTGTATTGAAGTTTCATCTCCATTACTGATATTTATTTAGTTTAATATGCATGAGAAAGTATGACTTTGGTGTGTTTAAAATTCAACTCGTGTGCTACTGCTTTCATTTTAAAGTTTGAATATGTTTTCCTATCTCTTTGGGTTACAAAAATACTAAGCATGAAAATCGTTTGGTAGATCGCATTATGCCTAAGTGGGTTTAGAAAAGGATGAATTCACTATTTTGTCTGTGTTTTCCCACTATTAGTTGTTTTTTCAATGAGTTCATGAATTTTTTTTTTAAAAGTTAAATTAGAAATAATAAAACAGTAGATAGTTGGCATTTGGAGAGGTTGGGGTTTAGTCATTTTCTTTGCTCTTGTTTAAATTAGCATTACATGATGTAGTACTAGTATTTAAACAAAAAAGATGGATTGTTTTTAGTAATAAAAAAGAGTTTGAATTTGAGTAAGTAGACCACATAGATTTGTGCATAGCTAGTCTTATTGGGTTGTATTAGTAATTAGAAATTATGGATTACTTGGGCCAAACAAGATCCAATTCGCCAGGCCTAAGCGATATCATGCTACATGCCCATTTTCTTTAAGTAGTTTCAGTTGGTCTATTTCCTTTTAAAAAAATAATAATTAAAAACTATAATTTACCCATTTCTTTGAAGATATTTTCTGTTGGGCCCACTTCATGATAAACCAAATAAAAGAGCCCAACTACATTAAAGTTTTAGGAGATGGCCTTATCTATCCATAAATGATGGCCCAAGACTTTAATTGTTGATTTCTCAAATCAACTCTAATCACAACCCGATTTTTCTCCATAATTAAAATAAGTGACTTAAATAAATTTAAATACTAGGCAAATAGTAGGCACGCTTTGACTTCACGGAATCTCTTGCGTACGTGATGTTTAACATTCAATAAATTAATTGAATAATTTCATACCTTATCCAATAGTTTTAGTTAATTTTAATTTAATTATTTTAGATAATCGCGGATTCGCTTGCGTAGCGCGATAGTAACTTTCAATAATTTAAAAAGATTATTAATTAATTTTTCCTCAAAGCACAAACGTATAGTTTTTCAAAAGTAAATAACGTGCTAATACCTTCACCATGATTACGGATTCGCTTGCGTAGCGCGATTATGACAAAATTAATAAATTTCGTCTCGGTCGTACATTCGCTTGCGTGGTACGGTTAGGACAATTTAATACTATTCTAATATTTCTTCAATAATTTTAATAATTAAAAACAGATAGGTAAAACCCGAAAATTAAGTAAAGCACAATTTATCCAAAATTAATTTAAGCCAAGTTTTAAGTCAATAAAGCGACCATGCTAGAATCACGGGACTCGAGAAATGGATTACACCTTCTCCCCGGTCAACAGAAATCTTTACCCGAACTTTGTTTTTGCTGACCAAATAATAAAAAAGTCAAATATTCCTTTTTATAGGTATTGGAATAAAAGGTGACTTGGAACACCCAAAATCAATTCCAAGTGGCGATTTTAAATAATAAAATAATCCCTACTCAAATGGCGATTATGATTGAGGATGGTGATGGTTGGTGGTGATAGTTAATAATAACGGTGGTGGTAGTTGTGATTGAGGAAGGTGATAGTGGGTGGTGGTAGTTTATGATGATAAATAGTGTCGGCTATGGTTGGTGATAGTGACGTAGTAGTTAGTTGTGTCAGTTGAGGTGGATGAGTGTTGGTTGTCATTGAGAATGATGGTGGTGGGAGTGGTGGGTATGGAGGGTGGTGGTAGTCGATAATGGTGGCGGCTATGATTGAAGATAATGGTGGTGATGGTTGAGTATAGTGGTGGTGGGTGCATGGTACTAGTTGATAATGGTACTATCACCACCCACCACGACCATCCTCAATCATAATCGCCATCACTATCAATCAGCACTGGCAACTATCCTGAACCACCACTATCAACCAAAACTACCACTAACCACCGCCTCTAGTCGGCATTCACAAGCACTACCATTAGTCATTACCACCACCAACTATTATATTTTTAAAAATTATATATTTTATTGATAGAATATTAGATTAATTAGTATTTCATATGAATTTTATGTTTATCAATTTTCATATAAAAATAAATTTTAAATATTCAGATGTTAAAAATCAAACAGTCTTAATCATTTAGTGTTCAGATCTTAATACACATCTTAATATTCAGATGTGTCTTCAGATTCGGATGTCTTAATCTTAGTACACATCTTGATATTCAGATCTGTATTCAGATTCAGACGTCTTAATTTTAAAAAAAATAAATAAAGGTCTATGTTATAGATCTTAATGATACAGACTTATTCAGACTCATTAAGTAATTATGATGTAAAAAACAAACACACTTTACGATTAAAATCTGAATAACTAAGATTCAAATTTTAAAAATAAATATATTTAATATCTTATATATGAATGATTATGATTCAAACCTCCATTAACTACAAACAAATGAATCCAAGACTCCTAAATGTAAAAAGAGTTCTAAGTAGACGAGAGTTTCCTACTTTAACGTTTTTGGGCGTTACTCTTCTTTTACAAACTAGGTGGCCGATGCCCGTGCGTATGTTTGACACGTCGTAACATCTTTGTTTGTGTTCTTTACACAACTATAATATTAGCTGAATGTTTTAACATGAACAACATAATTTCATACTTGATTTAATCGTCTAGCAGCATTATTGGAAAAGGAAGTAGTAAGACTAAAGTTGGCTAAATGTTAGCAGTGTATTAACGCTACATGATGTGTACATTATTTTGAAGAGCATAACATATGAGATATGTATCTGCAACACATGTTCTTCAACCCGTTTCTATGAGAGTTAACTTATACTGTTTACACATCGACAACAAGGGTAGCATTCTCCATCATGTGATTAGTCTTCTGTGACAAAAATATTGACAGCGTTAGAATTATGAAAAAAAAATGATCAAATGCCAATAGCCATATAACATAAGGTACCAATTTAAACAACTACATCAAGGAAATAAAGGAAAATAAAAATAAACTATATGAAAAGACAATACACATCATAAAAAGAACATTAAAATATCTATAAAATATTTACCATAGTGAAATGTATTTTTATCCTATTCCAAGTCTGTTGTTTAGATACTACTTCGCATAAACAATATCTATTTGAGAAAGTGGCTCGGTAATTGATTTGACGATTCATAATACACATTCAATCAAGAGTGACTTCCTTTCACTTTAATTCTTTCCAACATAGAAATAACCTGAAATTATCTCATTAAACTGTTAAGTATGACGATGACCAGTAAGTGCATAAAAGATCATTTCCTGTATAAACGGTGCCTAAATGGTCACAATGTCATGATCTATCAGAAAAAGGCATCAAAAGATATTCAACGTAACACTCAGGCTAGCAAAGCAAAACAAAGATGAGTTTCTCTACACTATTTCAGAAAGGAAGTATTTTTTAACTTGTATCAATAATATATTTAACAGCAAAATATGTCATAATAAATTGATTTACTTCATTGCTATACGGATTGAGCAAGAGCCATAACCACTTGAACTCATAAATGCTGGAACCATATGAACTGTCGATATTTAGGAGGCTAAATCCTGAACTCTTGCTGTATTTAGTGCCCTATATGTGTCCTATCACTTCTTTATTTCAAGCATTTCTGTTTCTTACTTAAAACATGAACAATGGGTGATAAGAAGTTTAATTGTTAACCATCTAATACTTAGTTTAGTACTCATTTTCTGCTATTTTGATAACTAGTTGTGTAAGTCCAAGCTCAATTACCAATAAATATTTGTTCTCGATATTATCGAGCATTAAACAAGGAACACGAATTATTTTCTTTTTTGTTTTATATGAACTAATTGGACCCATATTGCCTTCGAGACCCGAAACAACCAACAGAAAGTACCCCATTACTCCTATCGAAGCACATCAATTCCATGACAAGTTGTACGAATCAAGCTAAAATAATGATCATCTAAAAATATTATGACTTTTTTTAAGTTAATATTGTTGTAGTACAATATATATTAATATAAAATTGACTTGACCATATTGATATTTGAAGGATAATTAACCTGGCCATAAAAAACTAACACTTTCTTTCTCATCTTCGGCGTTTTTTTCAGATTTCCTACTTTGGGGCCTTCGCTTCTGGTTTTTTGCTTTTTGTTTAAAACATTACCCATTCAGGTTCAACTTTATCTTCACTGCCTGCACTATCTGAGAGTTCTTTCGGTTTCTCTTCTTTCTTTATTTGTTTCAACGATTCCTAGTATTGAAATTTGAAGAGTATATTTAGTTTTATTATTCTTTCAGGCAGTTCTGGCTCGATTTTGTACATGCAGGTCAACACTTATGTACGTTACTGGATGGTTGGTTATATATATGCATGCGTGAATTTTCCTCCTTAATAGATACCTGAAAGAAGACTAAGTAGTGGTTTGCAATTTTCATCCCATCCAATAACTGCCTATCAAAGAAAAACAAAAATTATATACTCGAAATATAATCTGGCATTGGCATCATCATTAAATTGTGTAACGACCCGACCGGTCGTTTTGCTTTCTAGAACCCTATGCCCCTGAATAAGACTTTTTGTACTTGCTTTTATTGATTTATGACTTGTGGGGATGGTTGGTTCGGGAATTTGGATGAGTTTGGGTTGGAATTGGAACACTTAATTCCTTAAGGGTGGCCTTGAAGGCCAAGTTTGGCTTCGATCAACGTTTTTAGTAAACAACCTCGGAATCGGGATTTGAAGGTCCCAATAAGTTTGAACGATGATTTCGGACTTGGGCGTATGTTCGGAACGGGTTTTGGATGACCCTGGGACGTTTCGGCGCCAAATAGTGAAATATGATTCTTGAAGTTCAAAGATTGAGGTTTGGAACGTGTTTTGGTGTTATCGAGGTCCGAACGGAATTCCGAGACTGGGAATAGTTTCGTAGTGTCATTTATGACTTGCTCGCAAAATTTGGTGTCATTCCGAGTAGTATAGGTACGTTTCGGCGTATTAGAAGTGAATCCAAAAACTTAAAGTTCTTAAGTTAATTTAGTTGGTTTGGGGTACGATTCTTAGATTTAATGTTGTTTCGGGCGTTCCATAGGTCCGNGAGACCGCAGGTGCGGTCGAAGCCTCGCAGGTGTAGCCATCAAGGGGGTGCCCAGGATCCGCAGGTGCGGACCCTTCTTCGCAGAAGCGGAGCCGCAGGTGCAAGAATCCTTCTGCAGGTGCGATGCAGACCAGCCCCTCCTCTTTCCGCAGATGGGGACACTGGTCCGCAGGTGCGGTCCACGCGCCGCAGGTGCGGAATGACTGATGGCAGTGAGGTCGTTTTAAATCGGGACTTAGGCTCATTTGAGAGCATTTATCACACTTTGGGCGATTTAGGAGCTCCCAAAAATAGAGATTTCGACTTAGCACCTTGAGGTAATGTATTTTCTACATAATGTGACTTTATTACTTAGTTTTTGGGTAGATTAACACACAAATATTAGTGAAAATTATGGGTTTAGGGTGAAACCTAGGGTTTTGAATAAAATAGGATTTAACCACGAAATTAGTTATGGAATCTAGTAAAAATCATATATTATTAATCCTTAGGTTATGGGTAACAACTTTCTTTAAGAATTTCCGAAATCCGAGCATGTAGGTCTGAGGGTGAATATTAAGAATCTTACAAATTGGCTTGGGTAATCGCTTAAATGGTAGAATTATGAACTTTCGAGCATAGATTGACTAGTTTATGTAATGTTTGGCTAGTTTCGAGTTGTTGGGCGTCAAATTTGGAGGTGTGAGCGCATTCTTGAGTCGGGAAGTGGGCGTGATACGAGGTAAGTCTCNGGGGGGGGGGGGGGGGGGACTACGTACGCACTAGGTGACGATAGTCCGTGCGTAGTGACTATTCTTACTATCTCCGTGTAGTTTAGGCTTACACCATGTCTTGTGAACATTGTTAATTGATTTATATGCGTGGTCATCATTGAGTGAGAGTTTACATTAACATCTTAAGAATTTAAAGGTTTCAAGTAAGTCACTAATTTGAAAAATGAATTGAGAAGAATGTACTATGTTTATGTGAAACCGCTTCGCAAATTATAATCAGCGAGCGGGTGATTTCCTCCACTACTCTCATGGGAGCGGGACGTTCGCCTCGGCAGGTTAATAGATGCATCTATGGTTCGCACCGTTTGACCCTTCGGCAGTGCACATTTCTTTTCTATTGGACCGAGTCTTGTGTCCTTGACCTGTGGTGCGCATGTTAATTTTCTTGGTATTTCCTGTGATTTTAAACCATTAAAAAGGCCTTGAAGAATAAGTTTGTATCTTTTTAACAGGAGTTGGCACCTAAATGTACTTGTGGAAAGAATTGTCATTTCTTGTCTTTATTGTTATTCAGCTTTGATATTCATGCTTAGCCTTATAATTAAATAAATTGTTTTGGCCCTAGTGAGTGTCAAGTCGACCTCTCGTCACTACTTCTTCGAGATTGGACTGGATACTTACTGGGTACATGATGTTTATGTACTCATGCTACGCTTCTGTACATAATTGTTATCACGACCCAAAACCCCAACACACGGGATCGTGATGGCGCCTAACACAATACTTTCTAGGCAAGACGATGTTAGAAATTTATTAACCATTTCCGTTTTAAAGTTCACTTATGCATAATAGAACAATATAAAAGAAAATACGAAATCTAATACTTTCCATCAAATGATTCCACGAATAATAATAATAACCGAATA
This sequence comes from Nicotiana knightiana, assembly GCA_005239525.1. Lineage (NCBI taxonomy): Eukaryota > Viridiplantae > Streptophyta > Magnoliopsida > Solanales > Solanaceae > Nicotiana > Nicotiana knightiana. The sequence continues at coordinate 21,482 of ML424355.1, read as the reverse complement.
AATAAATCGAACCTCGAACTAAATATATATATAACCATAAACTTACTCGAGGTCTGGTGTCACAATTCACGAACTACTAAGAATACTACAAATAATAGGCTGGAAGAAATAATGTAACTGTTTCGAATATAATAAAAACAGTATCTAAAGAACTAAGAGAAGACTCCAGGAATCTGCGGACGCCCGCACATCTATCTCTTATCTCCGAACGATGAACGCGGCTACTAAAATCTCCTAATATTGGCCGGTACCTGGATTTGCACAAAATAGTGCAGAGTATAGTATCAGTACAACCGACCCCATGTACTGAGTAAGTGCCGAGCCTAACCTCGACGAAGTAATAACAAGGCTACCGCAGGGCATTAACTACATAACATGTAAATAACATGTATAATAAAGCAAGAAAGAAATAATGAAAATAATAAACCAGTAACTTGCAAAATTACACAAAAATAACTCGGATAACTCTTTTCAAATATCAACTATAATCAACTCTTCAGATTTTTCCAACTTTCAATTTAAATCACAATAAAAATCAGAGTATCAAAACCTTTTTAATAAAATCGGAATTTTCCAAATCCTTATTTTTGAAAATCAGTCAAACATGAATATTCACCCTTATCGCTCCTTGTTGCGGCGCTCAACCCGCTCCCACCTGTCCACCCTTATTGCTCCTCCCTATATATACCACCCTTATTTCTCCTGTTGCGGCGTGCAACCCGATCCCACCCGTCCACCCTTATTACTCCTTGTTGCGACGTACAACACGCTCCCACCAGACATATCATATCAGTTTATTTATAAAAAATTTCACAATTCAGGCCAAGCATTTCACAACATTTTTGTACCTCAACAAATATAAACAGAGGTTGTAAAACTCATAACTTCATCAACTATCACTACACATCGAAACCAAACGAAATGTATAATGTAACACTGACAACCAGCTCAATCCTTATGTAATCTAACAAAATCAAAGAACAACCAACACTTCCAAATTACTTAAAACAATGCTTAACAATGAATCAACGAATCCAGATAGACATATAAACCTCAATATCATGAAACAAGTAAGTTCGGAAGCAAATAATTGGAAACCAAGGAAAGGGATCATGTTAACAGACAATTTGGTGGTGCATAGATACTCGTCACCTCACCTATACACCACACACATGCAAATTCATATACCATTTAAGTTGGGAATTCCTATTCCCTCAAGTCAAGGTTAAACCAAGCACTTACCTCAAAATTGCAGGCCACTCACTGCTCAATTATAGCTTTTCCTATGGAATTCACATCCAATACACTCGAATTTAATCATAATTAGTTTAATATCATTAATTAAGGCTAAAGGAAGTAACTTTACTAAAATATGATTTTCCGAAGTTTTCTCAAAAATAAATAAATACCCGACCTTGGGCCCGCTGGGTCCAAACTCAGGATTCATACCAAATTACGTTTACTCGTTCACCCCCGAACCCGAATATGCAATTAGTTTCGAAATACGACCTCAATTCAAGGTCAAAATCCCAATTTTACAAAATTCCCTAATTCTACCCAAACCTTCAATGTTTACCATGAAAATTCTTGATTTTGGATTGAAAAGTGATGAAAAACATTGGGTAATTAAAAGAAATAAGTTTAGAATTGATTACCAACACTTTGGGGATGAACTTTGGTGAAGAAAATCATCCTTAGGGCTTGGTAGTTCGAAAATAGGAAAAAAAGAGTTATGTTCGTGTTTAAAATTGAATTTATTTTCCTGGGCAGGCCTTCATCGCGTTCGCGTGGACCTGCCCTCGTTCGCATAGAGTTGAGGCACCGGACTTCCGCATTCGAGACGATGGGGCCACGTTCGCGTAGAACAAATGAGGCTCCTCCCCCAGGCCCAATTTACCTTATGCGTGCGCATAGGGTCTTCCCCCCAGCCCATCGTGTTCGCGTGAAGGGTCCTGCGTTTGCAATGAACAAAAAGACCATGTCCAATAGTACTCTAAGCGTTCGCGACTAGGTATTGCGAACGCGAAGAAGAAAAGACTGGCCACCAGAAAACAGCAAAAAAACCAGCAAATTTTTAAGTGTGAAACACCCCGTGGCCTAATTGAAACTCACCCGAGCCCTCGGGGCTCTAAACCAAACATGCACGCAAGTCTAAAAATATCATACGGACTTGATCATGCAATCAAATCATGAAAATAACATGTAAAACTATGAATTAAACCTCAAACTCATCATTTTATTCAAGAACACTTTAAGTTCATTATTTCTCAACCAGACGTCCGAATCACGTCAAATAAACTCCGTTTCTCACCAAATTTCACAAATAGGACTTAAATACCATAATAAACCTGTATCGAGCTCCGGAACCAAAATACAGGCCCGATACCAACGGTTTCAAACATTAATTCTTTTCTTTATTTTATTAATAATTCAACAAAACAATTTCTTTCAAAAATTGATTTCTAAGGCTTGTGACCTCTGAATTCAATTCTGGGCATACGCCCAAATCCCATATTTTAGTGCAGACCTTCCGGGATCTCCGGAACACAGATTCGGGTCCGTTTACTCAAAATGTTGACTCAAGTCAACTAAAACTGAACTTTAAATTCTAAAAATTAGTATTTCTCATATTTTCACATAAAAGCTTTTCGATTTCATGCCCGGACTGCGCACACAAATCGATGTAAATAAAATTAATCTTTTTAAGGCTAATGAGCCTGGAATGGGGTCTTATTTTATAAGATGACCTTTTGGGTCATCACAATCTCCACCTCTAAAACAAGCATTCGTCCTCGAACGGACATAGAAAATTACCTGAACTAGCAAACAAGTGGGGATATATACTCTGCATGTCCGACTTGGACTCCCAAGTAGCTGCCTCAACAGGCTGACCCCTCCACTAAACTCGAATTGAAGGGTAACTCTTTGATCTCAACTGACGAACCTGCCAATCTAAAATGGCTACAGGCTCCTCCTCATAAGTCAAGTCTTTGTCCAATTGGACAGAGCTAAAATCTAACACGTGGGACGGGTCACCATGATATTTTCGGAGCATAGACACATGGAATACCGGATGAACTGAGGATAACCCTGGAGGCAACGCAAGTCTATAAGCCACATCCCCCACTCTATCAAGAATCTCAAATGGCCCGATATACCTAGGGCTCAACTTGCCCTTCTTCCCAAATCTCATGACACCCTTCATAGGCGACCCCAAGTAATACTCTCTCTCCAACCATGAATGCCACGTCCTGAACCTTACGATCGGCGTAGCTCTTTTGCCTAGACTGAGCTGCATGAAGTTGATCCTGTATAATCTTGACCTTATCTAAGGCCTCTTGAACTAAATCTGTACCCAATAACCGAGCCTCTCCCAGCTCAAACCACCCAACTGGCGATCTACACCGCCTACCATATAACGCCTCATAGGGAGTCATCTAAATGCTCGACTGATAACTATTATTGTAGGCAAACTCTGCTAATGGCAAAAATTGATCCCAAGAACCTCCAAAGTCAATAATACAAGAGCGGGGCATATCTTCCAGAATCTGAATAGTACGCTCGGACTGCCCATCCGTATGTGGATGAAATGCAGTGCTCAATTCAACTCGGGTACCCAACTCTCGCTGAACTTCCCTCCAAAAGTGAGAGGTAAAGCGTACCTCGATCAGAAATGATAGACACGGGCACACCGTGAAGGCGAACAATCTCTCGAACATATATCTCTGCCAACCGCTCCGAAGTGTAAGTACTTTCCACTGGAATGAAATGTGCTGATTTAGTCAACCTATCCACAATAACCCAAACGGCGTCGAACTTCCTCTGAGTCCGTGGGATTCCAACAACGAAGTCCATAGTGATACGCTCCCACTTCCAATCAGGAATCTCTATCTGCTGAAGTAAACCACCGGGTCTCTGATGCTCATATTTCACCTGTTGGAAATTCAAACAATGAGCCACATAAGCAACAATATCCTTTTTCATCCTTTGCCACCAGTAGTGTGTCGCAGGTCTTGGTACATCTTGGCAGCACCCAGGTGAATAAAATACATAGAACTATGAGCTTCTTCAAGAATCAACTCACGAAGGCCATCAATATTAGGCACACATATACGACCCTGCATCATCAAAAAACTATCATCTCCAATTGTAACCTTCTTGGCACCACCGTGCCAAACTGTGTCCCTAAGGACCATCAAGTGCGGGTCATCATCCTGCCGATCTCTAATACGCTCGAATAATAAAGACCGAGCAACTGTACAAACTAGAACATGGCTGGGAGAAATATCCAACCTCACGAACTGATTAGCCAACGTCTGAATTTCTAAAGCTAACGGTCTCTCACCAATTGGAATACATGCAATGCTGCCCATACTTACTACTCTCCTACTCAATGCATCGGCCACCACATTAGCCTTTCCCGGATGATACAATATCGTGATATCATAGTCTTTCAACAACTCTAACCATCTCTTCTGCGTCAAATTGAGATCATTTTTCTTGAACAAGTATTGGAGGCTAGGATGATCCGTGTAAACCTCACATGGCACGCCATAAAGATAGTTCCTCCAAATCTTCAACGCGTGAACAATGGTTGCCAACTCTAAGTCATGGACAGGATAATTCTTCTCATGAATCTTTAACTGACGAGACGCATATGCTATCACCCTGCCCTCTTGCATCAATACTGCTCCCAACCCAACAGGGGAAGTGTCACAATATACTGTGAAGGATCCTGAACCTGATGGTAACACCAATACCGGTGTTGAAGTCAAGGTTGTCTTGATCTTCTGGAAGCTTGCCTCGCACTCATATGACCATTTAAATGGGGTACCCTTCTAAGTCAATCTCGCATCGGGGTTTCTATAGACGAGAACCCCTCCACAAAACGACAGTGGTACCCCGCCAAACCCAAGAAACTCCTGATTTCTGTGGCTGAAGTGGGTCTAGGCCAATTCTTGACTGCGTCTATCTTTTTAGAATCTACCTGAATACCCTCGGCTGATACGACATGGCCCAAGAAAGCTACTGAATCTAACCAGAACTCACACGTTGAAAATTTTGCATACAACTGATTATCCCTCAAAGTCTGGAGTGCTATACGGAGGTGTTGTTCATGCTCCTCCTGACTGCGGGAGTATATAAGAATATCATCAATGAACATAATTACGAAGGAATCCAGATAAGGCCTGAAAACTCGATTCATCAAATCCATAAAGGCTGCTGGGGAATTAGTCAAGCCAAACGACATCACCAGAAATTCATAGTGCTCATACGTTGTTCGAAAGGTTGTTTTAGGAACATCGGATGCCCTAATCTTCAACTGATGGTAGCCCGATCTCAGATCAATTTTCAAAAACACACTGGCACCCTGAAGCTGATCAAATAAATCATCAATTCTCGGCAACGGATACTTATTTTTTGATAGTAACTTTATTCAACTACAGTTAATCTATACACATCCTCATCGATTCATCCTTCTTCTTTACAAACAAAACCAACGCACCCCAGGGGGAGGCACTAGTTCTGACGAAACCCTTATCAAGCAGGTCTTGCAACTATTCTTTCAGTTCTTCAATTCTTCAATTCTGGTGGGGCCATCCGATATGGAGGAATAGAAATGGGCTGAATGCCCGGAGCAACATCAATACAAAAATCGATATCCCTATCGGGTGGCATCCCCGGCAGGTCTGCAGGAAACACTTCAGTAAACTCCCGAACAAGAGGCACTAACTCTATTGAAGCAACTTCGGCATCAGAATCACGGATATGAGACAAATAAGCCAAATATCCTTTCTCAACCATGCGACGAGCCTTGGCATAAGAAATCACTCTGCTGGGAGAATGACCGAGATTCCCTTTCCATTCTAACCGAGGCAATCCCGGCAAAGCTAAAGTAACTGTCTTGGCGTGATAGTCCAAGATGGCATAATAAGGTGACAACCAATCCATGCCCAACATGACATCAAAATTGACCATGTCAAGAAGCAAAAGGTCTACACTAGTTTCAAGACCCTCAATAATGACTACGCACAAACGATATATACAATCTACAACAATAGCATGTCCCGCCGGCATAGACACATAAACAGGAACACTCAAAGAATCGCGGGGCACAACCAAATACGAGGAAAAATAGGATGACACATAGGAATAAGTAGACCCCGGATCAAACAAAACTGAAGCATCTTTATTACAAACTGAAATGGTACTTGTGATAACTGCATCAGAGGACTCCACCTCGGGTCTAGCTGGAAATGCATATAATCGGGTCTGGGCCCCACCACCCTGAACTGCATCACCAGGAGGACCCCTGACAGGTGGTCCTCCAGCTCTAACGGGATGGCCACGACCTCTAGCGGGCAGGCCTCCACCTCTAGCATGTTGACATCCACCTCTAACATTCTGACCTCTACTTATGACTACCTGACCCCTACCCCTGGCTCGCTGGGCAGGTGGTGCTGCAGCTGGTGCCGGAACTATGGCACGAGAATTCTGGTACTGAGGCTGATTACCCAAAAATTTTGGACAAGATCTCCGAATGTGCCCATAATCACCACACCCATAACAACCATCCTGATACTGAGGCTGACCCTGACGAACAGGCTGACCACGATAATAACTCTGAAGAGGAGGTGCTCTGATCGGGGCTGATTGATCAGGATAAGGCAAGAAAGAGCCACGACCTCCTGAAGCACCATGGGACGTCTGAAGTGCTGAATTAAATGGCTTGGAAGAATGGCCTCTACCCTGAGTATCTCCGCCCCCAAACGAGGCACCGCTGAATCCACCGAAATGGCGAGGTCTCTTGTCTGAACCCTGACCTCCCATCCCGAGAATCGTCTTAACTCTCCTGGCCGCATCCTGAAATGAAATCTCAGTCCCTGTCTCCTTAGCCATATGCAACCTGATGGGCTGGGCAAGGCCCTCAATAAATCTCCTAACCCTCTCTCTATCAGTAGGCAACAAAAGAATAGCAAGCCGAGCCAAATCCACAAAACGATTCTCATATTGTGTAACTGTTATGCAGCCTTGCTGAAGGCCCTCAAACTGACGACACTTCTCTTCTCTTGTAGTAACAGGATAAAACTTCTCCATAAAGATATGAGAAAACTGATCCCAAGTCAGAGCAGGCGACCCAACTGGTCTTGTCAACAAATAATCCCTCCACCATTTTTGGTGGAACCAGTCATCTGAAACGCAGCGAAATCGACCTCATTGGTCTCCAAAATACCCATGTTACGAAGAACTTCATGACAGTTGTCCAGATATTCCTGAGGATCCTCTAAAGTAGCACCGCTGAAGTGAACAGGGAAAAGCTTGATGAACCTGTCCAATCTCCACAAAGCATCGGTGGACATAGCTGCCCGATCAACAATCGGGGCTACAGCTACTGCCTGAATTACCCCAACCAGATTGGCTGCTAGGGTCTGAACCTGAGGAGTAGTCTGATTAGGAGTGTGGGTAACAGGGGTGTGGACCCCTCCTCCAGCCTGAGATACGGCTGCTACAACAGGGAGTGCGCCAGTCTGGGCTACACTCTTCATAAGGCCCACTAATCGGACCAAAGCATCCTGAAGTACCGAAGTAGCAATAAACCCCTTTGGGACCTAAGCTGGTCCAGCTGGAATGGTCTGGGCAGAATCCCCCCCATCAATATCAATCTGGGGCTCCGCAGCTGGGGCTGCAGTATGAGCAACGGGTTGAGTCCTGCCCCTACCTCTGCCTCGGCCTCTGCCCCTAATTGGAGTTGTTGTTGTTGGAAGACCGGATTGTTGATTATCGAAAGAAAAAGCACGTGTTCTCGCCATCTACGAGAGAGTAGAAGAGTTCAACAAGTATTTGAGATACCAAGAATCGCACGACAGAGTAGAAATAAAAACTGAATTTGTTCCTAAATTCATAGCTTCTGAGAGATAAGTACAGACTTCTCCGTACCGACCCCTCATATTCTATCAAGCTTGTTCGTGAATTGTGAGACCTATGCAACATAGTGCTCTGATACCAACTTGTCACGACCCAAATTCCTAACCCACGGGATCTTGATGGCGCCTAACACAATACTTTCTAGGCAAGCCGATGTTAGAAATTTATTAACCATTCCCGTTTTAAAGTTCACTTACGCATAATAGAACAATTTAAAAGTAAATACAAAATCTAATACTTTCCATCAAATGATTCCATGAATAATAATAATAGCCGAATAAATAAACCGAACCTCGAACAAAATATATATAACCATAAACCAACGCAGGGTTTGGTGTCATAATTCACGAACTACTAAGAATACTACAAATAATAGGCTGGAAGAAATAATGTAATTGTTTCGAATATAATAAAAACATTATCTAAAGAACTAAGAGAAGACTCCAGGAATCTGCGGATACCGACAGATCTACCTCGTGTCTCCAAACGATGAATGCGGCTACAAAAATCTGCTAATGCTGGCTGGTACCTGGATCTGCACAAAATAGTGCAGAGTATAGTATCAGTACAACCGACTCCATGTACTGAGTAAGTGCCGAGCCTAACCTCGACGAAGTAGTGACGAGACTACGGCGGGGCATTAAATACATAACTTGTAAACAACATTTATAATAAAGCAAGAAAAAAATAATAACAATAATAAACTCGATAACCAGTAACTTGCAAAATTACACAAGAACAACTCAGATAACTCTTTTCAAATATCAACAATAATAAACTCTTCAGATTTTTCCAAATTTCAATTTAAATAACAATACAAATCAGAGTACAAAAATCATTTTAATAAAATCTGATTTTTCCAAATTCTTATTTTTTAAAATCAGTAAAACATGAATATTCACCCTTATCGCTCCTTGTTGCGGCGCGCAACCCACTCCCACTTGTCCACCCTTATTGCTCCTCTCTATATATATCACCCTTATTTCTCATGTTGCGGTGTGCAACCCGATCCCACCTGTCCACCATTATTACTCCTTGTTGCGGCGTGCAACCCGCTCCCACCAGACATATCATATCAGTTTATTTATAACAACTTTCACAATTCAGGCCAAGCCTTTCACAACATTTTTGTACCTCAACAAATATAAACAGAAGCTGTAAAACTCACAACTTCATCAATTATCACTGCACAACAAAACCAAATAAAATGTATAACGTAACAGTGACAACCAACTCAATCCTTATGTAATCTAACAAAATCAAAGAACAACCAACACTTCCAAATTACTTAAAACAATGTTTAACAATGAATCAACGAACCCAGATAGACATATAAACCTCAATGATCATGAAACAAGTAAGTTTGGAAACAAATAATTGGAAACCGGGGAAAGGGATCATGTTAACAGACAATTTGGTGGTACATAGATACTCGTCACCTCACTTATACACCACACACATGCAAATTCATATAGAATTTAAGTTGGGGATTCATATTCCCTCAAGTCAAGGTTAAACCAATGACTTACCTCAAATTCGCAGGCCACTCACTGCTCAATTATAGCTTATCTTTGGAATTCACATCCAATACACTCGAATCTAATCATAATCAGTTTAATATCATTAATTAAGACTAAAGGAAGTAACTTTACTGAAAATTTATGATTTTCCTAAGTTTTCTCAAAAAAAAAAGTAAAAATCCGACCCCATACCAAATTACGTTTACCCATTCACCCCTGAACCCGAATATGCAATTAGTTTCTAAATCCGACATCAATTCGAGGTCAAAATCCCATTTTTACAAAATTCCCTAATTCTACCCAAACCCTAAATTTTTACCATGAAAACTTCTTGATTTTGGATTAAAAAGTGATGAAAATCATTGGGTAATTGAAAGAGATAAGTTTAGAATTGATTACCAACACTTTGGGGATGAACTTTGGTGAAGAAACCCGTCCTTAGGGATTGGTAGTTCGAAAAATAGGAAGAAAAAGAGTTATGTCCGTGTTTGAAATTGAATTTATATACATGGGCAGGCCTTCATCGCGTTCGTGTGGGCCTGCCTGCGTTCGCATAGAGTTGAGGCACCGGGCTTCTGCATTCACGACCATGGGGCCGCGTTCGCGTAGAACAAATGAGGCTCCTCCCCCAGGCCCAATTAACCTTATGCGTTCGCGAGGGCCTAACCGCGTTCGCGTAGGGTGTTTCCCCCAGTCCACTACATTCGCGTGAAGGATCCTGCGTTCGCACTGAACAAAAAGGCCCTGTCCAATAGTACTCTACGCGTTCGCGACTGGGTATTGCGAACGCGAAGAAGAAAAGACTAGGCACCAGAAAACAGCAAAAAAACTAGCAAATTTTTAAGTGTGAAACACCCCGTGGCCTATCCGAAACTCACCCGAACCCTCGGGGCTCTAAACCAAACATGCACGCAAGTCTAAGAATATCATACGGACTTGCTCGTGCAATCAAATCATGAAAATAACATGTAAAACTATGAATGAAACCTCAAACTCATCATTTTTGCCAAGAACACTTTAAGTTCATTATTTCTCAACCAAACGTCTGAATCACGTCAAATAAACTTTGTTTCTCACCAAATTTCACAGATAGAACTTAAATACCATAACAAAACTGTATGGAGCTCCGGAACCAAAATACGGGCCCGGTACCAACGGTTTCAAACATTAATTCTTTTCTTTATTTCATTAATAATTCAGCAAAATAATTTCTTTCAAAAATTGATTTCTAAGGCTTGGGACCTTGGAATTCAATTCCGAGCATACGCCCAAGTCCCATATTTTACTGCGGATCTCCCGAGATCATCGGAACACAGATTCGGGTTCGTTTACTCAAATTTTGACTCAAGTTAACTAAAACCAAACATTAAATTCTAAAAATTAGTATTTCTTATATTTTTACATAAAAGCTTTCCGGTTTCACGCTCGAAATATGCATGCAAATTGAGGTAAATAAAATTAACCTTTTTAAGGCTAATGAGCCTAGAATGAGATCTTATTTTATAAGATAACCTTTTGGTTCATCACAATTGTACACGTTCTGAGGCGGGTTCATCTGGTTGTCAGCCCGGAGCATGTTCTTGACTCCTGGAGATTTAGTGATTCCACAGTGAGCTGCTTCTCTTGATGTCGTTTAGCAGCACGTTGGAGTCTTCCCTTTTCTTTTGTTATTCTGTCTATATCCTCTTAGACAGTAGGATAGATGTATTCTTTTGATTCCTTCTACTATATGCTTGTATACTTGTGACACCAGTGCTTGGCACACACATTGGTAGACTATTCTTTTGGGCATGTATCTATTAAAAACTTAACTTTTGGTCATTTCAGTTAAATTGTCTTTGATGCTTGAAATTCTTTTTCTCATGCTCGCGACAAGAACTCAAGTATTTTTAATAAAGTTTGGTAAAATTTAATGGGACACACTAGACTAATAAGGTTGGCTAGCTAACATCGATGTTCGGCGCCATCGCGACCTAGATTCGGATTTGGGTCGTGACAACTTGGTATCAGAGCCAGGTTCACATAGTCTCACAAGTAACAGGAAACCCGATAGAGTCTTGGGATCGGTACGGCGACGTCTGTATTTATCTTCGGGAGGATGTAGGGTGTTAGGAAATTTCTCTTTAGTCATCTTCTGTCGTGCAATTGATAGTATATAAAATATCACTCTTCTATTCTCTCACAAATATGGTAAGGACGCGCACAGATGACGTTCCGGACTCGGCAGGAGCTGCTCCCCCCGTTACTAGAGGCAGAGGCTGGGGGAGCGCACCTGCCCGAGGTAGGGGACGAGGGCGTCCTAGAGCTGACCCAGTTACACCACCAGCAGAGGACCCTATCATCGGAGAGCAGGGTAAGGTGTCCGTAGTATATCCTGCCCCGGTGGATTTCATGACAGCGCCGGGATTTCAGGAGGTCATGGGCCGGATGATGCGGTTCATGGACACTATGACCCAAGCTAGTTTATTTCCAGCGGACCCGGCCACATCTCAGGAGGGAGGGGAGAATATACCCCTACTGCCCAGGCCCCATGACATGCATCTCGGTTTATCAGACTCCGGGTAACCTACCCGTGGGCGGGGCCCAGCCAGTTGTAGCAATGGCACTTGAGCCTCGACCAACTGCAGATGGCGATCCGCAGAAGTTACTAGACAGATAGACTAGACTTCACCCTCCTGTCTTCGGGGGAGAGCGTCATGAGGATGCTCAGGATTTTATTGATAGGTGCAGGGACAGACTGCACAATATGAGGATACTGGAGCCTCATGGGGTTGACTTCACCACTTTCCAGCTAGAGGGCAGAGCCCGCAGATGGTGGCAGTCTTATGTTCTCGGCAGGCCGACGGATTCTCCTCCCATCACCTGGGAGCAGTTCTCTCAGTTATTCCTGGACAGTTTCCACCCTCTGAGAGGGAAGAGCTTCGGTACCAGTTCGAGCAGTTCGAGCAGCTCGAGCAAGGTCATATGACTGTGACCAATTACGAGGCGAGGTTTTCTGAGTTGTCTCGTCACACACTCATGATACTTCCTACTGATGCAGAGAGAGTGTGGAGATTATGTAGCAGGGTTGCACTTTGGTATTAGGGACAACATGGCCTGAGAGGTGGAGATGGGGATTTCTTATCAACTAGTGGTGGAGATCGCCCGTAGGATTGAGGGTTATCATCTGAGGGGTAGGGAGCAGGGGAAGTAGGATAAGAGAGCTCGGTTTTCTAGATATTTTAGAGGTGCTACAATTAGGGGAAGAGGTCAATTTGGGAGGGGTCATCCCAGCAGGCCCCCATATTCAGCACCTCCACCACCTCTTCGAGGCGCTCTGGTGAGGCCTAATTTCAGCGTCATGCCAGAGAGTTCTTATCGTCCACCAGCTATCCAGGGTTTCTCCAGCGGGTATTCTAGTCATCAGGGTTCTTCCAGTGCCTATTTCAGTGCCATGCCAGAGAGTTCATATCGTTCCCCAGCCATTTAGGGTTTCTCCGGTGGGTATTCCGGCCATCAGGGCCAGTCTTCAAGGCAGCAGTCTATGGTGCCGAGAGTTTGTTATGAGTGTGGGGATACAAGTCACATGAAGAGGTATTGCCTCAGGCTTCGGGGCAAGGCAGTGCAGTAGGGCCATCAGCCTATGATTTCAGCACCAACAGTCCAGCCACTAAGAGGTGGAGGACATGTGGGTAGGGGTCGTCCTAGAGGTGGAGTCCAGGAAGGGGGAGCTCAGCCAGCTGCTATTCAGTCGGGTGGAGGCCAGCCAACCGGTGCTCCAGCCAGATTTTATGCTTTTTCGGCCAGACCGGATGCATTGGCCTCAGACGCCGTTATCACAGGTATCATCTCCGTTTGCGGTGAGGAGGATTCAGTGTTATTTGATCCAGAGTCTACCTATTCATATGTGTCATCTCTGTTTGCTCATTTCCTGGGAGTTCCTCGTGAGTCTTTGGGTGCTCCAGTTTATGTGTCCAGTCCTGTGGGTGATTCTGTGATTGTAGACGGGATCTATCGGTCCTGTGAGGTCACATTCTGTGGGTTCGAGACTAGAGCGGACCTCTTGTTACTTGATATGACCGAATTTGAGGTCATCCTGGGCATGGACTGGTTATCTCCTTATCACGCCATCTTGGATTGCCATGCCAAGACTGTTACGCTAGCCATGCCTGAGTTGCCGAGAATGGAGTGGAGAGGTTCCTCAGTTAGTGTAGCTAGTCGGGTGGTTTCTTTCCTTAAGGCTCGACGTATGGTCGAGAAGGGTTGCTTGGCTTATCTCGCTTATGTGCGGGATACCACCGTAGAGTCTCCGACGATTGATTCAATGCCAGTAGTTTGTGGTCGCTGATGTGTTTCCTTCTAACCTACCACCGCAAGAATGTGATATCGATTTTTGTATTGACTTGGCTCCAGGCACCCTGCCTATATCCATTACACCGTACCGTATGGCTCCGAAAGAATTGAAAGAATTGAAAGAATATCTTGAGGAGTTTCTAACCAAGGGGTTTATCAGACCTAGTGTATCGCCTTGGGGTGCTCCAGTGTTATTTGTAAAGAAGAAGTATGGGACTATGCGGATGTGTATTGATTACCGCCAGTTGAACAAAGTTACAATCAAGAACAAGTACCCGTTGCCGCGTATCGATGATTTGTTTGACCAGTTGCAGGGTGCTAGGGTGTTTTCTAAGATTGACCTGAGATCTGGGTAACATTAGTTGAGGATTCAGGACTCGGATGTTTCGAAGACTGCCTTCCGTACTAGATATGTCCATTACGAGTTCCTGGTGATGTCCTTTGGCTTGACTAATGCCCCAGCCGCGTTCATGGATTTGATGAACAGGGTGTTCAGGCCTTATATCGATTCCTTTGTCATTGTATTCATTGATGACATCTTGATCTACTCACGTAGCCTGGGGGAGCATCAGCAACATTTGAGAGTAGTGCTCCAGACCTTGCGGGAACAAAAGTTGTATGCTAAGTTTTCCAAGTGTGAGTTTTGGTTAGATTCTGTAGCATTATTGGGACATATGGTGTCCGGAGAGGGTATCAAGGTGGATCCTAAGAAGATTGAAGCAGTTCAGAGTTGGCCACGTCCTACTTCAGTGACCGAGATCAGGAGTTTCTTGGGATTGGCAGGTTATTATCGTCGGTTTGTAGAGGGTTTTTCATCCATTGCAACCCCTCTGACTAGATTGACCCAGAAGGGTGCCCCGTTCCGATGGTCCGACGAGTGCGAGGCGAGCTTTTAGAAGCTCAAGGCAGCATTGACCACAACACCAGTTCTAGTGTTGTCTTCCGGTTCAGAGATGTATATAGTTTATTGCGATGTTTCACGCGTTGGCTTAGGATGCGTATTGATGCAGGAAGGAAGAGTTATTGAATATGCTTCCCGTCAGTTGAAGATCCATGAGAAGAACTACCCCGTGCACGATTTGGAGTTGGCAGCGATTGTTCATGCTCTTAAGATTTGGAGGCATTACTTGTATGGAGTGTCTTGTGAGATTTATACAGACCACCGCAGTTTGCAGCACCTGTCCAAGCAAAGGGACCTTAATTTGAGACAATGTAGGTGGCTTGAGTTACTGAAGGACTATGACATCACCATTTTTTACCATCCCGGCAAGGCGAATGTGGTTGCAGACGCCTTAAGCAGGAAGGCGGAGAGTATGGGTAGCATGGCATTTATTTCAGAGGAGGAGAGGCCACTAGCCCTGGACATTCAGTCCTTGGCTAACAGACTTGTGAGGATGGACATTTCAGAGCCCAGCCGAGTTCTTGCATGTGTTGTTCCTCAATCTTTATTATTGGGGCAGATCAAGACTCGGCAGTTCGATGATCTGCACTTGGCAATTCTCAGAGAGACGGTACTACATGGTAGTACCAAGGAGGTTTCTATTGGCGAGGATGGTGTCCTGCGACTTCAGGGTCGCCTATGTGTTCCTAATGTTGATGGCCTGAGGGAGAGGATTCTAGAGGAGGCACACAATTCACGGTATTCTATTCATCCAGGCGCCACGAAGATGTATCGTGGCTTGAGGCAGCACTACTGGTGGCGGCGGATGAAGAAAGACATAGTGGAGTATGTGGCTAGATGTATAAACTGCCAACAGGTTAAGTATGAGCACCAAATGCCACAAGGACTACTCCAGCAGATGCCTATACCTGAGTGGAAATGGGAGCGCATCACTATGGACTTTGTAGTCGGGTTGCCGCGGACCTTGCGGAAGTTTAATGCGATTTGGGTTATTGTAGACAGGTTGACCAAGTCAGCACACTTCATTCCAGTGGCCACTACTTATACTTCAGAGAGGTTAGCTCAGATCTACATTGGGGGGATAGTCCGGTTGCACGGTCTGCTTGTATCCATCATATCAGATAGAGGTCCTCAGTTCACCTCGCATTTCTGGAGAGCCGTGCAGAGTGAGTTGGGCACCCGTGTAGAGCTCAGCACAACATTTCATCCATATACCGACGGCGGACAATCCAGATATTAGAGGACATCCTCAGGGCATGTGTGATTGACTTTGGAGGGCAGTGGGACCAGTTCTTGCCCTTGGCCGAGTTTGCATACAACAACAGCTATCAGTCCAGCATTGATATGGCCTCATTTGAGGCTCTATATGGTCGGCGATTCCGTTCTCCCATCGGGTGGTTTTAGCCGGACGAGGCTAAGCTATATGGCACTGACTTGGTAAAGGATGCCTTAGAGAAGGTGAAGCTGATTCAGGAGAGGCTTCGCACGGCACCGTCCAGGCAGAAGAGTTACGCAGATAAGAAGGCGCGTGATGTATCATTCATGGTCGGTGAGAAGGTTCTCTTGAAAGTCTCGATGAAGGGTATTATGAGGTTCGGGAAGAAGGGCAAGTTGAGCCCAAGATTTATAAGCCCATTCGAGGTATTGGGGCGAGTTGGGGAGGTTTTTTATGAGCTTGCTCTACCTCCCAGATTATCATGTGTTCACCTAGTTTTTCATGTATCTATGCTACGGAGGTACCACGCCGACTTGTCTCATGTGTTAGACTTCAGTACCATTCAGCTAGACCAAAGGTTGGGCTATGAGGAGGAACCCATTGCTATTATTGGTAGGCAGGAGTGCCAGTTGAGGTCTTAGAGGGTTTCCGCTGAGAGGGTCTAGTGGAGGGGACAACCAGTCGAGGAGGCGACTTGGGAGTCCGAGGAGGACATGCGGAGCAGATATCCTTACTTATTGAGCACTCCAGGTATGATTCTAGACCCGTTCGAGGACGAACGTTTGTTTAAGAGGTAGAGAATGTAACGACCCGACCGGTCATTTTACTTTCTAGAACCCCGTGCCCCTGAATAAGACTTCTTGTACTTGCTTTTATTGATTTATGACTTGCGGGGATGGTTGGTTCGAGAATTTGGATGAGTTTGGGTTGGAATTGGAACACTTAGTTCCTTAAGGGTGGCCTTAAAGTCCAAGTTTGACTTCGGTCAACATTTTTAGTAAACGACCTCGAAATCGGAATTTGAAGGTCCCAATAGGTTTGTACGATGATTTCGGACTAGGGCGTATATTTGGAATGGGTTTTGGATGAGCCGGGGGCGTTTCGGCACCAAATAGTGAAATGTTATTCTTGAAATTCAAAGATTGAGGTTTGGAACGTGTTTTGGTGTTATCGAGGTCCGAATGCAATTTCAAGACTGGGAATAGTTCCGTAGTGTCATTTATGACTTGCTCGCAAAATTTGGTGTCATTCCGAGTAGTATAGGTACGTTTCGGCGTATTGGAAGTGAATCCAAGAACTTAAAGTTCTTAAATTGAGTTTAGTTGGTTTGGGGTACGATTCTTAGATTTAATGTTGTTTTGGGCGTTCCGTAGGTCCGAGCGAGTCGGTTTTATGATTTAGAACTTGTTGGTGTATTTAAACGGGGCCTCGGGGGCCCCGAATGCCTTTTGGACGTCGCGCGAGGCGAGTCCCAGCTCAAAGAGAGCTACTGGTGCACCAGATCTGGTGCGCAGGTGCGACCATCAAGGGGGTGCCCAAGATCTGCAGGTGCGGACCCTTCTTCGCAGAAGCGGAGCCGCAGGTGCGATCCAAGCCAGCCCCTCCTCTTTTCAGAGATGCGGACACTGGTCCGCAGGTGCAGTCCACGCGCCACAGGTGCGGAATGACTGAAGGCAGTGAGGTCGTTTTAAATCGGGACTTACGCTCATTTGAGAGCATTTATCACACTTTGGGAGATTTAGGAGCTCCCAAAAACAGAGATTTCGACTTAGCACCTTGAGATAATGTATTTTCTACTTAATGTGAGTTTATTACTTAGTTTTTGGGTAGATTAACATACAAAGATTTTAGTGAAAATTATGGGTTTAGGGTGAAACCTAGGGTTTTGAACAAAATGGAATTTAACCACGAAATTAGTTATGGAATCTAGTAAAATCATATATTATTAATCCTTAGGTTATGGTTAACAACTTTCTTTAAGAATTTTCGAAATCCGAGCATGTGGGCCCGAGGGTGAATTNAAAATGGGATCTAATTATGGAATCTAGTAAAAATCATTTATTATTAATCCTTAGGTTATGGGTAACAACTTTCATTAAGAATTTTCGAAATCCGAGCATGTGGGCCCGGGGGTGAGTTTTAAGAATCTTACAAATTGGTTTGGGTAATCTCTTAAATTGTAGAATTATTAACTTTCAAGTATAGAATGACAAGTTTATGTAGTGTTTGTCTAGTTTCGAGTTGTTGGGCGTTAAATTTGGATGTTTGAGCGCATTCTTGAGTCGGGAAGTAGGCGCGATTCGAGGTAAGTATCTTTTCTAACCTTGTAAGAGGGAATTGTCCCCATAGGTGAAATAATTTATACTGTGAATGATTGTGGGGGGAACTACGTATGCACTAAGTGACGAGAGTCCGTGCGTAGTGACTATTCTTACTATGTCCGGGTAGTTTAGGCTTACACCATGCCTTGTGAATATTGTTAATTGATTTATATGCGTGGTCATCGTTGAGTGAGAGTTGGCATCAACATCTTAAGAATTTAAAGGTTTCAAGTAAGTCATTAATTTGAAAAATGAATTGAGAAGAATGTACTATGTTTATGTGAAACCGCTTCGCAAATTATAATCCGCGAGCGGGTGATTTCCTCTACTACTCTCATGGGAGCGGTCGTTCGCCTCGGCAGATTAATAGATACATCTATGGTTCGCGTCGTTCGACCCTTCGACAGTGCACATTTACTTTTCTGTTGGATCAAGCCGTGTGTCCTTGACATGTTGTGCGCATGTTAATTTGCTTGGTATTTCCTGTGATTTTAAACCATTAAAAAGGCCTTGAAGAATAAGTTTGTATCTGTTTAACAGGAGTTGGCACCTAAATCTACTTGTGGAAAGAATTGTCATTTCTTGTCTTTATTGTTATTCAACTTTGATATTCATGCGTAGCCTTATAATTAAATAAATTATTTTGGCCCTAGTGAGTGTCAAGTCGACCTCTCGTCACTACTTCTTTGAGATTATACTGGATACTTACTGGGTACATGATGTTTATGTACTCACGCTACGCTTCTGTACTTAATTGTACAGGTTCTGAGGCGGATTCATCTGGTTGTCAGCCCGGAGCACGTTCTTGACTCCTCGAGATTTAGGGATTCCACAATGAGCTGCTTCCCTTGATGTCATTCAGCAGCACGTTGGAGTCTTTCCTTTTCTTTTGTTATTCTGTCTATATCCTCTCACACAGTAGGATAGATGTATTCTTTTGATTCCTTCTACTAGATGCTTGTATACTTGTGACACCAGTTCCTGGCACACATGTTGGTAGACTATTCTTTTGGGCATGTATCTATTTAAAAACTTCACTTTTGGTCATTTTAGTTAAATTGTCTTTGATGCTTGAAATTCTTTTTTTCTCATGCTCGCGACAAGAATTCAAGTATTTTTAATAAAGTTTGGTAAAATTTAATGGGACACACTAGACTAATAAGGTTGACTAGCCTAACATCGACGTTGGGCGCCATCACGACTTAGATTCGAATTTGGATCGGGACAAATTGTGTATCTACTTCATGTGATAGATTGTAATGAGAAGGATCGGAGTACCAATAGTATAAGAAACTTCAAGATCTGAGATCGACGAAACATTAAGAAAATGGAAAGCCATGGGTTCTGCGGCTGAGTATTCCTAAGAGGAACCATTTCCAACTCTTCCCAACAGGAAAAATTCTTCTCCTTAGAAAACTGCATATAAAATTTTACTCCTAAAGCTGCACATAAACATAAAAGGATATTCATAGTTATTGCTGAGAACCTTAAATTTGACATGTAAGTACTGAAGCCAACTCTCATTTATTGCGCACGAAGCAGTAATAAATCTGTTTTGGACCCCAATATACAATCATCAAGAAAATAAACAATGAGCAACACATTATTAAAGATAGGTAGAAAACTACATTTTATCCTTGGAGTTGGTTTTGATGTTCTTTTGGAGTAGCTGAAAGAACAACTTGATAAACACTCTTGCTATAATACTCTCTAATATTATACTTCTTTCTGATACAAGAGAACATCTTACATGGGCAAAAGTCAAACGACTCATAGAAGATTGAAGACTTATCAGGTGTTATACTAATCACACAAAACTTTGCACACACAAGCAGCCAGAGAACATCTGCTTTTTGAGGTTCATATTTCCTCAAAATTTAGATAGACAATAACTGAGCTTACCAATAGTATCAAGTCATTAAAGGACCAAACAGTTAATGCGTACGACGTTTTGCTAAAGGCATTCGCAATATATATATATATATATATATATTAGACTTTTTTGTTTAATCAAAGTATTCCAGGAAATAGATTAATTTGTTTTCGTATAATTAGTTCCTGAAAAATAATTAAGAGAAATCTGTCTTTCTTATTAATTAGTTCACCACAAAACAATTAAAAGACGAAATGATCAATAGAAGAAAATAATCCTACAACGATCTCAATTGTTTTATCTATTACCTTACCTCCTCTATTAGATATAGTGTAAAAGTATTATTTGTCTTTGCACAAGAATTGATTCATATCATGACACACAGAGACAGACTTAGAATTCGGTAGAGGGGCACCGGCCCTTAGTGACTTCGAATAAAATGTGTGTATAAATATTTATCTACAATACAAATATATATTTTGTTTGTCATCCTACGATTTAAATTTTCGGCGATTATATTGATCGATTGAGGGGTACAACTTGACTTTTGGTATAATGCTTGGGTACAATTCTGACTCTAGCATTTGATCAAATTTTTTTTGGACAGTTGTACCCCTGCCACAGCACTCTATGGGAAAGCAACCCATATTTTTTTTTAATTTCATTTATATGATTTTATCACTTAGTTAAGTTTCTTTCAGTTTGCATAATCTTTCCCACAAATTTCAACTCATTTGGGTTCTTATTGAACAGGTTTGGAGGCCGAGAGTTTTAAAAAGAAGTGCAGATGCATCTGTTCTGCGATCACTGAATAAGAGTTCTGCAATTCCAAGGCCTAATTGTGCTATTCCAGTCAAGGTCATATCTTTAATGCCGACAATCTGTTTGATGTAATGCTTCACTCATTGTTTCAGTTATGGCCGCCTATGCTAGAATTTGTTCCTTAGTCCAAAAATGCTTGAAAATATATTTGGTTGTTGGGTGTGCTTGGTATAACGGAAAATGTTTTTCAAGAAAATGTTTCCTTGGAAAACAAGTAGTAATCTTATTTATTTTTCGGTGTTTGGTACGCAAGTTAAGGAAAATAACTTCTCAAGCGTATTCATAAATAATTTAGATACAATAAAGATGAAGTCATAAACTTTCAAACTAACAACCTTCCGAATCCACAAATTTCATAAACCTCTGAACCGCCAAACTTTCGAAACCGCGAAATTTTGAACCCATAAATTTTATAATTTCTAAACTCGTAAACTTCCAAACACATAAATCTCCGAACTCATAACTTTAAAACTTGTAAAATTTCGAACATGTAAACCGAAAGATAAAGAAACAAAAACTGAAAATATATACAAAAAAAAAAAAGAAAAAAAAATCCGGAGGGGGCAGGGGG
>ML424352.1:0-15283 GCA_005239525.1 Nicotiana knightiana | reverse complement strand
GGGGAGGGGGTCTACATGTATAGAGCCCTCATATACATAGAGCTAGCCTATCTGAAACGGGGAAGACGTAGTAAATTTTTGTACCAATATTACCTTTCAAATGCTAAAATTGTCGAGTTGCGTGTGATGTGTGAAGAATTCTTAATTTTGCTGCAGAATTTCCTTGGAAGGGAGGCCCAAGCAAGTGGAGTAGTATAATTTATCATTAGGGTATCATTGTGTTTTCTTGACATGACACATTCCCTGCGGCATGTAGGCTTAGGTTTGCATTAATCACCTTGAGGATTTATGATAATTATAAAGAAGGGAATGTATTGTGATTTAGAACTCAAATTTAGAGTTTTGGGGTGCAATTTATTCCTTCTTCGTTTTATTCCCGGATTGTAAAATGAAAATATTGACATGGCTTCATAGTTCATATACATCAATCGATGTTGTTGGCTATAATTGGATACAGTGATTAATCCGCGAGGTCCATTATTCTGGTCTAGTAGTCTTACCTTTAAGGAGGCCAACTATTTAGGTCTAGCAATTTTATCTGTGACAGTCCATTGGTAGGTTTAGTGATTTCACCGCGGGAACTCATAATATGATTATATATTATCTCTTTTAATGTGTAATGTGATTGACCGCTAAATATCTCTTTTACCTGCAATGATTTATTGAGATTATATGCTGCGCATAATTACTTATTTTTCATGTAAATATTTTAAAAACTTGCTCCGAGGGGTATGGCATATGGGAGCGGATCGATGATTTTACTGAACTTTTGCTTACCAAATCAGTTACTATTCGGTGCAGATTCATCTGCTAGTAACGGTCACACTTGATTTTGTTCAACGCACTCTTGGATTCCAGTTGAAGTGAGCCAACCACATTTGTTCGTGGTGACAATTTTTCTTTATGTACTTCCCTATTACGGTTAAATTGGAGCACGCCCGATCTTATAGTCTCGAGGATATGTTTATATCGGAGCAAGTCCGAGCTCGAAGAACACGAAGACTGAAGGATCGAGATCAGGCAAGATCGACATCGAACACACTATTAAATAACAGTAAATTTGCGACCGTCAAATCAGTCGGAAATCGTGTTTTTCCGACGGATTTCCGACTGAAAAGTGTTAGTCAGAAAACACGTGGTCGCAAAATATTTGCGACGGAATCAGTCAAAATTTTGCGACGGATTCAGTCGCAAAATTGAAAAATATGGGAATATTTGAAATTAGTCCATTTGCGACCGAATCAGTCGCAAATTTAGCGACCGATTCAGTCGTTGACCTGAACTAAAATAATAAATATAAATTAAAGGTTGCGATTGATTCCGTCGAAAACTTAAAAAATAAAATTAATTTTTAGTTAAATATTCCGACTGGATCGGTCGTAAATGTTGATTATTAATTAATTAAGAATATCAATATTTCTCCATTTGCGACTGATTCAGTCACAAAATTTAATTAAATTTTGTTTGAAAATTTTAATTTGTGACTGCATCTGTCACAAATCTGGGTAATTCCTAGTGAAATTTGCGACTGATTCAGTCGCAAATCTAGGCATTATTAAGCAGAATTCTGCTGTTTTTCTAATCACAACACTTGCCAAATAAAACAGACAACATAACGCCTAACAACCAAACAAAAACCTAATATAACAATCCAAAACCTAATATAACAATCCAAATCAAATTTACCACAAAATGAATAATAATATTTATATCAATTCAACCAACTAATCCAACAACCAACTATCAAACAACATAAATTACACATGTCTCTAACTTCAACTCTAAAATATCCAAATAGCCTATTCTGAATCAGTCTCCTCCCCCTCCTCAGACTCACACTCCATTGCAGCTTCTTTCTTCCTTTTCTTTTTTAACAATTTTTGGATCAGAGGCTGAGTTGCTTGAAATTTTTGCGACATTTAATCCACTTTTTGACGCATAGCTTCCATGTCTTCTTAGGAAACTGATGCCCCAGTGAATAATGGTGCTGGTGGACGGCTGGAGGATAGCTGTACTCCAATCCCGTAGACTCGACCTTTATTTATTATTTTCACGAGAAATAAAGAAAAGAAAGTAAAATAAGTAAGAAAACAATCACGCAACTTTTAAACTAATACCAAAATAGATAATTACATAATATTTATACCTTTATTCACGCCACATACCGCATGTGTCCAAATTGCAGTCATATACTCCGGGGCCGGCTGAGTTCCTTCAAGCTGAGTTTGTTGCCATGCATCAAGACCAATATGATACTTGTCCTGAAATAAACATAATACATGTTATATAAATAAAATAAAATAGGAGGAAAAATAATATAGTGTTGGTTGGTATCATACAAATGTCCTGAAGCACGTGATCCGACCCATCCTTCTCGTGTACCATCCTCCTTCATCTTCTTGTGGGTCTCCGCAAAGACCTTAGCATAAGTCACATCTCCCCCACGATCCTTTTTCCTGAAAATTAAGAAGTAATTAGATATATATAATAAAATTACCATTCTCAAACAATCGGCTACAAAACTAATAAAACCTCTAGTATGTAATGCTCCACCCTTAGTAGAAGCTCTGTTTAACTTTTCCTGTTCACTCTTCTTCTTCTACTCAGGGATGTTCCACTTCGCCAAGAGCTGACTCCAGACATCTTCACGTATCTAATCAGGCATGATGCCACCTTTCCTAGCAACATTATATGAATCTATTCTCCATTTTTGTGCTTTCTTCTCGAAGTTCTCATTCACCATATTTTCAAGTGTAGGCTGCCATACGCACCTAACCTACAAAATTGAATAAATAATATTAGACGAATGAGGATAAGTGTTAATAAAAATTAATTTATTACCTTAAATCGTTGCCACATATTCATTCTGATCTGGTATGGTATATGTCTACAAGAGTTCCACGACTCATGAAAAAATGGCTTCATAGATTCCATCACCATATGTGTGGCCTGATAGGATGGCAAAAATCTACATATAATTTAACATATGAAATGTCATTAAATTCATTATATGCAAAATTTATTGAAATATTTTAAAAGAAAATTGAAGAAAAACTCACTCGTCGCCATGGGAAACGATAACCAGCCGATGAAGATGATCGTATTGTACAGTCCCTCGAGTACACTGTCTCACGATACCAGCAACTGTAGAAGTACTGATAGATGGGATGCAATTGTGTGAGAGCCGATGAACCACCATGTTGGCTACTGTGATGGCTCGGGGATGCAATTGGTGGTGAGCCACCGAAATGACTAGCAGGATTATGCAGAGAAAAAGCTGGGAAATGAGGCGTGGGTATAAAATTAATGGTGGTCGAAGTTGATCCACCATGAGAAGGCATGGAATAATACTGAAGCGAGCTAGATGGGGGAGGGACTTTGAAAAAGTCAGATGATTGTGAAGCTAGCATGGAAGGACGAGGAGGCATATGAGGAGGGCTCATATTTGGTGTAGGTGGAGGAAGCTGAGTTGATCTAGGTAAAGTATGTTTTTTCTTCTTAGATTTTTTATTTCATTACCGCGAGAATCCATTTGTGTAATGAATATAAATAGTTACATGCAAAAAAATTTAACATAACAAATATAAACATAAGTATACATAATAATATAACAATATAAACATAAAAAAATGAAGACGTCATTAATAATATAAAATAATTTTATTACATATTACGATGAAGCACATCACAACATATAAATAATGAAGAAGTCATAAAACACATAAATAACTTAATCCTCATCACTTGTTTCATTTTCATTTTCTTCATCATATGATTCTTCACCGCTTGTTTCATTTTCATCATATAGTTCTTCATCATCGCTTTTTCATGTTCATCAATTGAATCTTCGTCCTCATTTTCCATTGGTGTTCCCTCACCATGCTCAGTTAAAATTGATCTTAGGATCGAATGATCGGATTCTTTGTATAGTGCTAATTTATCATCCACTACTGTTTCAATACTTGAAATATCATTTTGGTATGCTACATCTAATGCATCCTCGACTTCAATTCTCCCCACTGGCTTAGATTTTATCACTACCCGCCATGCGAACTTATTCTTGCACAAAGGATAAGGTACATAATACACTTGTTTCACATTTTGTGCAATAATAAATGGATCATAGAGTCTCTACCTCCCCGTGTGCTTTATTTCAATAATTTTGTACTGAGGGTGCACTTTCGTACCTCTCAAATGGATACATCCATCTGCATGGAGCTGGCCCTCCAAGCCATGCCTCTTGTGTAAGGTGAATTGGAAGATGTTTCATCACGTCAAAAAAAACCAAGAGGAAAAATTTTTGCCAACTTGTTCAAAGTTACGCTAGTGTTACTCTCCATGTAGGTTAGGTTTTCCACCCTCAAGGTTCTAGAACACACCTCTTTGAAAAATAAGCTTACCTATGTGATGGGATTTCATATTCTATCAGGCAATGCATTAAACGTAACATGCATCAAAGATTCCATGAAAATGTGACAATTGTGACTTTTCATAGACATCAACTTTCCTTCTTTCATGTCAACACACCTAGATAGGTTTGATGCCTACCCATCATGCATACTCAAATTATTAACCCAATCACAAATCTCTCTTCTCTCTTCTAAGGTGAAGGTAAACCTGGCCTTGGGTTTTTGAATATTGTTGTTCAAGTATGTCAGATACAACTCACTTCGCCTACATTATTCCTTTAAGTCCATCCTGGCCTTCAAGTTATCCTTTGTCTTGTTGTTGACATCCATCACAGTATTAAACAAGTTGTCAAAAAAGTTATTCTCGATATGCATGACATCAAGATTATGCCGAAGAAGATTGTGCTTCCAATAAGCTAACTCCCGGAATATGCTCTGTTTAGTCTAGTTGTGTGTAACACCATAACCAGGTATCTTATTAGCCAAGGGATACTATGCTACCTCAGGTAGATCCCTAACTCCGTTCCAAGTCTCTTCTGGAGACAAGACGGATGGTGGCTCATCATAATCTGTTTTGTTCTTCATAAATGCACTAGTATTTCTCCTGAACTCATGATCGATTGGCAAGAAGCGGCGATGACGGTCAAATCGTGTGTTCTTACCTCTATGTTTCAAAGTGATGACTCTGTATCTTCAAAACAAGTCGGGCAAGCTAACGTTTCGGCAGTCGACCACCCGGACATCATTCCATAAGCAGAAAAATCATTTATAGTCCACATCAAAGCATCACATAATCTGAAGTTTTGCTTAGTTGATACATCATATGTTTCCACGCCTTGATGCCATAATAACTTCAACTCATCAATCAAAGTCTTCATGTAAACACCAATCAACTTTTTTGGATTGCGTGGACCTGGAACAGTACAAGTTAGAAACAAATATGGACTTGTCATAGATAAATCAGGTGGAAGATTGTACGGCGTAAGAAATACCGGCCAACATGAATACGGTGCAGCAGAGACTGCAAATTGAGTGAATCCATCAGTGCATAATCCCAACCTAATATTTCTTGGTTCAGTAGAAAAGCCTGGGAACACCCTGTCGAAATGCTTCCATGCTTCTCCATCTGATGGATGACATAGAATTCCATCTATCATTCTGTGCTCATAATGCCATCTCATATGAGGAGTGGAGCTCATTGATGCATACAACCTCTTTAACCTTGGTATAAGGGGTAAGTAGTGCATCGCCTTTACCGGAATCTTCTTCTTTTTATCATTTGTAACATCCTTGTAATGAGGCTTGTTACAGAATTTACAGTTCTCTAGAGATGCATCATCCTTATATAATAACATACAACCATTCTCACATCAATGAATCCTCTCTAATGAAAGACCCAACTTGGAAACCAATTTTTTTTACCATGTAGAAATCTTTAGGCAGATCAATGTTACTCGAATTAAGTTCATTCATAAGCCAAATGATAGAATTCATGCCCGATTGAGAAATAGAACTATCCGGCTTAATTTGAAGTAATCGAACAACAACAGACAACTATGAATGCACTGAGCCTTCATACAACGGACAACTAGCTTCCTCTAACTCTTTGAAGAACTTCTTAGCCTCATTATTTGGTTCAGTTTGAGACCCCGGGAACATCTCAAAGGCATCTCTCATCATGTCATTGAATCTAGAATTTTCAACATTATTCTCGATTACGGGACTAACATCCTCCCCACCAAAAGAATTATGAAAATCAACATTATTTATGCTATCAAGGTTCTCCTCATGAGCAGTCCATGCATAATAATTTTTCATAAATTTCGTTTTAAAAAGATGACATGTAACAACATCTTCTCCCAATAACTTAACACACTTGCATTTTACACAAGAGCACCTTATGGTTCCTTCAATACGAAAATCATCAAGTGTCCTTGCCTTAGCAATAAATCCAGCAACCCTTCTTTAAAGTCATCCCTTAAACTCACACGATTAGGATGATTCCTATTATACATCCATCTACGATGCGCAAATGCCATCTACACAACCAAAAAAAAAATTTAGAAGTTGACATATTTATTTCATTTATACTACTTACTAAGTTATATTCTCCCAAAGGTAATTTAAATAATTTAATTATATATTTTACTATAATACTTGTGTGATTTCAATATTAATATGTACATTAAACAATTGTAAGGCAAAAAAAGTCTTAAAACATAAAAATTAATCTAATTTATTTCAAATTAGCATATGATAGCGCTTTAATACTTAATTGATTGCATTTTCTTCATTTCGTTTCAATAATAAATAATATAATTAACACATAGATAGGGCATAGATAATTTCCAAACGAAAAGCCGAAACAGAGAAGTATTAGCACTTAAGTTATTTCTTAATTAACATAAC
The DNA here is from genome assembly GCA_005239525.1 of Nicotiana knightiana. NCBI lineage: Eukaryota > Viridiplantae > Streptophyta > Magnoliopsida > Solanales > Solanaceae > Nicotiana > Nicotiana knightiana. Next base: position 8,465 of record ML424352.1, on the reverse strand, counting down.
TTGAATGTGTAAAAATTCTAACTATTATAACCCAAATTATACGAAGTATTAGCATTTAAGTTGTTTCTTTAGTTATTTTTTATATAAACAATTAGAATTATTATATTGCTAAAAAATTTAACAAGTATTTTTAACAAGAGTTCTAAACAAGAATTTATCTAAACAATAAAAAATAGCTAAGTAATCTAAACAATTAAATTTTTAACATCACTATATACATTTTATATTGCAAAAATTATTGCTAATTTATCTATACTATATTGCAAATTATATAGCTAATTTGTACATAATATTTTGGTACTCTAATGCAAAAAAAAAATCTGGAAATGAACCAACAGATCTGCTGTCGAACCACCACCGGAGGGGAGATGAGACGCCGGATTCCTGCACTAAAAACGAGTTAAACGACATAAGAACAAAAAATTTGAGGGAGGGAAGGAGGGAGGGGCCGGCTGGATGGGGGCGGATGGAGCGGGTGAAGGAGAGTGTGAGTGAGAGAGAGGAAAATCATATCTAATATAGTTAGATTAGAGGATAAAATTAACAAATAGACCGGGTGGGCGCTAAAGAAGAGAGGGGAGGAGAGCGAAAAAAGTTATAGAAGAAAGAAGAAGAAGAAAAAACGGGTTAGGGTGTATTACAAAAATAGATTTGTGACCGAATCGGTTGCAAATATGAAATTTGCATTTTCAAATTGCGACTGATTTAGTCGCAAATGCCGTTGACCAGTCAAACCTCATTTTAATTGCGTATTCCGACCAAATCGGTCGCAAACTTTAATTTTATTTTATTTTAATTTTAAGAGTTGTGATAGATTCAGTCGCAAAACGTAAAAAATATTTTTGTAGTATTTTTCGCGTAATTGAGCAACCAAATCAGTCGCAATCTTGAGCTAGAAGCTCAAGGACACGACTTCATGATTCTCCAAACGAATTCTTTTTGTATATTTCCACCTAAAACGATCGACGTACCGATCGATACAAACCAAAAGCTAGCTCATTTACACTTCAAAACTCCTAAAGAGACTAATAGATAAATGTGATAAATATATATCAATCAATAGCCTCAAGCAAACCTTTGTCTTTTCCATAATTTTGCTCCATATATAAATTAAGGACCTAATGACCAAAAGAAAATTTAATTTGTCCACTTCTAGGGTTTGTAATTTAGAGCATCAAACAACCCATATAACTGAATCTTATTAAGAATTAAGAAAACTTGATCAAAATAGTTGAAAGAACCTAATTGATGTCTTGGACTGCTTTCTTTCTGTATTTGTATTACTTATTAGTTGCAAAAGGAGATCACAACGGAGAAATTATGATAGCTATGGAGAAAGTAAAAGTCATATGTATGGAGAAATTCTGATATCTAAGGAGAAAGTAAAATAATAATCCTCAAAGAAGAGGAACTGATCAAACGTCCACAATTATTAATTAGAGAAAATGTAACCTTTGGTTTCCTCTTCATCTCCTATATGTGTAACAAAAAAGTGATTAAAGAACAGTAAATGAACTACTTATCTCCATCTGGACAAAAGATCGACAAGAAAATATTATGGATAAACAAGAATCCATATGAGAATATATTTTTATCATTAAAGGCATTAACCAAAAAGCCTTAAGTACAAAGATATTATAAATCAACAACTTAGCAATAAGCTTAATTATGAGAATGCATGGTTCGTTTCTTGTGATAGTTTCAAATAACCCATCACTTTCAAGAGTATAATAATGACAAGAAATTGGAGAGACTAAACATCATTAATATGATAAAGAATATTTATTATATGTTTTTACCATTTAGTACGTTTTTATTGAATGAATAGTTTAGCTACTAAAGATCATATTAAAAAATAATTTATTTATTTATTAAGGGTATAAACGCCTATCGATTTTTTAATGGACATTTTAGTAATTTAACTTTTGATTAAGGGGCTTTTCACTTTTAGTATAACTAAATGTTTGACACGTGTGTTGCACGTATATCCAATACTAATTAATACAAATATTTTAAAAATATTATAGTAAGTACGAGATGAGTTCCAAAATTGAAGGAAAAAAATTAAAAACTTTATGAACTGCACCAAAAAAGTGCTCCGCCTTTTACTTTTTTATATGCCAAGATATCGTACATATTTCACAATCAATTCGTCAAAATATAAAAATTTATTACTAATCTAACTTCTGTCGTGTTAGACAAGTGGTTAGAAAAAGCAGAAGAAAAAGTTATAGAAATTAACAAACTCAAAAGAAAAGAAACATGGACTGAAAAATTCACCTGATCTGAAAGGACATTCGAAAGGTTGAGATAAATTGTATTCCTATTCCTTTTCAGAAGCAAACAAAAAAATTACAAAAACCACAAACAAATTCTCAAGAGTAAGTCGTGGAAAATAAAAGTAAAATGAGAAAAACAAATATAAATTTATATTAATAAACCTGTCATAAACTTAGACCCAATCACAAACCCCAAAGACCTCACCATAATTGCCCTACAACACAACAAAAAACCAAAATATAACATTAGTCATAATTCACCATTAACTATAACAAGAAACAAAATAACTAGGATCACTAAATGAAAGCAAAAAAGTAAAAGTGTAAGAGCCAGTTTGGCCAAGCTGGAGAAATCAACTTATTTTGAAAAGTGTTTTTTTTAAAAGTGCTTTAAAAAAAAGTATTTTTGGAGAGAAACAGTTTGTGTTTGACTAATCGCTCTGAAAAATACTTTTGAGCAATAATTTGTGTTTGACCAAGCTTTTCAAAAAGTACTTTTAAGTATCAAATTACGAATAAGGACATGAATAGATTTATTTAATAGTTAATATTATAAGTAAAGAAATAATCTCAAAAATTTATTATTACAGGCAATAATTAAATCTTTTCATTTTATTAAGTAAAATATGAAAATAAAATTTAAAAGTACTTAATTCTTTTAATATAAGTTAAATATATTAATAAAAGCATTCACCTCTAAAGTCACTATATATTAGAAAGCTATCCTAAAAATAATAAGAAATATTGATACATTATCCTAAGTATTAGGTTTAACAGTTATGTTAGTATACACTATATTTTGTTAAGGGTATTCTTGATAAGAAAAAAAGTCAAAACTACTTCTGCTTCTGCTTCTAGGAAGAAGCTACTTTTTTCTGCTTTTCAGAAACTGCTTCTGTTTCTTTCCAAAAGTATTTTTTTACCCAAAAAAGGCTTGACCAAACAACTCAAGTTAGGAGAAAAAAGTGCTTTGGAAAAAAAAAAGAGGCACTTTTGACCTCTTGAGAAGTTTGGTCAAACAAGCTATAAGTCCAATTAAACGAATAATTAGAATAGTTGGACCTATAGAAAGAGAACAAAAGAAAAACAAAATTATATAAAATGAGTGCGGAAAGATGAAAGCAATTACCATTAGACATTGAAAAGATGTTCTAAAAAGCTCATATAAATTGTATAACTGCAACCATTATCGGAAGATGAAAAGAATTCCGGGACTTTGAATAAAATTCACACAAGTGTCTTCCCATTTGTTGATTCATTATATACGATGTACTTGAATAGTTTTATCTAATAAGTAGTATTTATTGTAATGTAAATTTACTTTTCGGGACAAAATATTAGAAGAGTGATTTTTTATTTGAAGGATAAAAAGTTCATTTTATTTTATATGAATATTTTAGTAAATTACTTTGTGGCTTCACACTTACAATATAGTATGATTGTTTTTATTGTTCTTATTGTTCTTGTGGTTCTTAACGTTTGATCTCGAACCAACTCCGAATCGAGGTCGATAACTAGCAAACATCACCGGTTTGATCTATCTCAATCGCTTAATTCACTTGTTTATTCAGTCATTTGTTAATTGGCATTGAATCAGATCACGTATCCTTATAACCACATAACAAGTTTAATTGTTACTCGTATTTCGAGGTAAACAGTTTGGCATCTACCATGGGGCTAAGGATAATAGTGATTGTTCAGTGCTAATTCTGGTATAACACACTATTTTACGCTTGTTTCTTGTCAAGAATTTTGTTTTCAGGTTGAATCAAGTCAAACTCGCAAAACACATCTACACATGGTGACAATGGTCTCGGGCTCCACGGAGAAAACGAGAATGTTATCGCCCCAGGAATCGAGGTGCAACAGGCTGACCTCAGAGGAGCACCGCTCGTCAATCTGGTTGATGTCATTTCTCATGTTGCCTTAGATGCAGATTTAGGCGTAGACCCCGAGGGAAGTGTACGCAGAGAGGGTCGAACTAACGGTCGAGGAACACAGGGCAGAGGAGACGAAGGAGTTAGTCTCCAAGTAATATTTGAAATGCTGCAAGCCTAATAAAACGTCATTGCTCAGTTACAAAACCAGCACAGGGCCCCAAATAGCGCCGAACAAGAGGTCATTCGCCGTACTAAGCCAGTGCCTGAAAGGTCGGGTGGTAACACTTCGACAACCGATCCTGCTATAATGAGGATGCTCGAGGAGCTTACTAAGAGAATAGAATCAGGAGAAAAGAAAATGGAAGCCAACGACAAGAAGGTGGAAACTTATAACTCTCGAGTTGACCAGATATCGGGGGCACCACTAATCTTAAAAGGAATGGACTCGAAGAAGTTTGTGCAAAAACCATTCCCTCCGAGTGCGGCTCTGAAGCCTATCCTAAAGAAATCCCGTATGCCCGATATACCTAAATACAACGGGACTTCAGACCCCAATGAGCACATCACTTCTTATATGTGCGCCATAAAAGGTAGTGATTTGGAGGATGACGAGATTGAGTCTGTACTGCTAAAGAAATTCGGGGAGACCCTATCGCAGGGAGCTATTATTTGGTACCACAACTTGCCACTGAACTCTATCGATTCGTTCGCCATGTTGGCGGATTCGTTTGTAAAAGCACACGTTGGTTCCATAAAGGTTGCAACAAGAAAATCAGATCTCTTCAAGGTAAAGCAGAGGGATAACGAGACACTAAAAGAGTTCGTGTCTCGATTCCAAATAGAACGCATGGAATTACCACCGGTCACTGATGATTGGGATGTTCAAGCTTTCACCCAAGGGTTAAACGAGCGGAGTTCGATCGCATCACGCCAGTTGAAAAAAAACTTGATCGAGTACCTGACTGTGACTTGGGAAGATGTTTACAACCGATATCAGTCGAAGATTAGGGTCGAGGACGACCAATTGGGATCCCTTTCAGGTTCAATACATCCAAACCGGTCGACAGGTAAAAACCAAAGATATTGATAGAGAATCAAGGTCGAGTAAAGAACGGTATCAGCTGTATGTTTCGGATCAAAGGAATAACGGTTCGGGATGCAACTCCACTCGGAACGATCGAAGGGGTGACCAGAGGGCAGAATTCTCGGGGACTAATGAGTAAAACTTGCTTCGACAAATATGCAGATCCCACATAAGCGCCTCGATTATCAAAATACAATTTCAGTGTCGATGCATCGGGGATTGTATCGGCTATCGAAAGGATCAAAGACACCAGGTGGCCCAGGCCTATACAGACCGATCCCTCTCAAAGGAATCCAAACTTAATGTGTAACTATCATAGCATCCATGGCCATAGGACCAAAGACTGCAGACAGTTATGAGAGGTGGTAGCTCGATTATTCAACAAGGGCCATCTTCGAGAGTTCCTCAGTGATCGAGCCAAAAATCACTTCAGGGAAAGAGATGCCAACAGAAAGAACGAGCAAGAAGAACCTTAGCATATCATTCACATGATCATCAGCGGGGTCGACATCCCACAAGGACATATATTCAAATGCACCAAGTTGTCGATCACTAGAGAAAAATGGACTGAGACTATATGCCCGAGGGAACTCTATCGTTCAATGACGAAGAAGTAGAAGGCATCTCTCAGCCGCAAAATGACGCCTTGGTAATTTCTATTTTGTTAAATAAAATTCAAGTTAAACGTGTTTTAGTGGATCCAGGTAGCTCAGCAAACATAATTAGATCGAGGGTCGTAGAGTAGCTCATCTTGCTAGAACAAATTGTACCTGCATCTCGAGTCCTAAACGACTTCAACATGGCTAGTGAAACAACGAAGGGGAAGATAATCCTACCAGTGGACGTGATCGGGACCATCCAAGACACAACATTTCATGTCATCGAAGGCGACATGAGGTATAATGCACTGCTCGGAAGGCCCTGGATCCACAACATGAGGGCAGTACCATAGACCCTTCACCAAATGATGAAGTTCCCAACAATGGATGGTGTGAAAACAGTTTATGGGGAACATCACGCTGCAAAGGAAATGTTTGCAGTCGACGAGGTGACACCGATATCAGCACCTTCGACCTCAGATAAGTCGAGCGCCAAAGATAACCAAGCGGCCAAATAGCAGACAATGTCCCCAGCCTCGACCGAATCGGAGAAACAAGTAATCAAAGATGAAGAAGAGGGTTTTCTCACTCCTCGAACTTTCCTGGTTCCCGAAGAATCAGATGCAACCAAGTTAGCGGTTGAAGAGCTGGAATAGGTGATACTGATCGAGTATCTTCCCGAACGAAAAGTATAACTGGGAACGGGATTGACCCCTGAACTCAGGAAAAAACTCATTCAATTTCTTATTGATAACATGGATTGCTTTGCATGGTCCCATTTAGACATGACAGGAATTCCACCGGAGGTAACAACTCACCGGCTGAGCCTGGACCCCAAGTTCAGACCGATAAAGCAAAAGAGAAGGCCCCAATCCGAGGTAAAGCACATCTTCATCAAGGAAAAGGTAACCAAACTTCTCAATATAGGGTCCATTCGGGAGGTAAAACATCCCGAATGGTTAGCCAATGTAGTCGTAGTCCCCAAAAAGGGGAACAAACTTAGAATGTGTGTAGACTATAAGGACTTGAATAAAGCATGTCAAAAATACTCTTTTCTCTTGCCTAACATCGAACGAATGATCAATGCCACGGCCAACCACGAGATTCTTACCTTTCTCGATGCCTATTCTGAGTACAATCAGATCTAGATGGACCTAGAGGATCAAGAAAAGACTTCTTTTATCACTAAATCTGGGACCTATTGTTATAATGTAATGCTCTTCGATCTAAAAAATGCGAGGGCTACATATCAATGCCTAGTTAATAAGATGTCTAAGAACAGATAGGTAAATCAATGGAAGCTTACATTGACGATATATTAGTTAAGTCCCTGCGCGCAGAGGACCATTTGGCTCATTTGCAGGAGACGTTCGAAATATTGAGGAAGTACAACATGAAGCTTAACCCCGAAAAGTGTGCTTTCGGGGTCGGCTCGGGAAAATTCCTTGGCTTTATGGTGTCAAATCAGGGAATCGAGATCAACCCCGATAAGATTAAGGCCATCGAGGACATCACCATTGTAGACAGTGTGAAAACCGTTCAGAGTCTAACTGGACGAATAGCTGCCCTAGGCCAAGTCATTTCGAGGTCATCAGACCAAAGCAACAAGTTCTTTTCCTTACTCAAAAAGAAAAATAATTTTGCGTGGACCCCAGAATGTCAACAAGCATTGGAGGAATTGAAACGATACCTATCGAGCCCACATTTGCTCTACACCCCAAAGGCAGATGAGAAGTTGTACATGTACTTGTCAGTATCCGAGATGGTGGTAACTGGTGTATTAGTTCGAGAAGAACAAGGTACGCAGTTTCCTGTTTATTACGTAATTCGGACCTTAGAAGATGCTGAAACTAGGTATCCACGCTTAGAGAAATTGGCACTTGTATTAATAAGCGCATCTAGAAAATTAAAGCCATATTTTCAGTGTCATCCCATATGTGTGATCACCACTTATCCACTCCGAAATATTTTGCACAAGCCCGAATTATCGGACCGATTGGCCAAATGGGTCGTCGAACTTGGCAGGTATCATATCGAATATCAACCCCGAACGGCCATTAAGTCTCAAATTTTAGCAGATTTCGTGGCCAATTTTATGCCAACTCTCGTACTCGAAGTGGAAAAGGAACTTCTACTTAAATAGGGTACTTCATTGGGCGTATGGACCCTCTTTACAGACGGTTCCTCGAATGTGAAAGGGTTCGGGCTCGGTATTATTTTGAAACCGTCTACGGGCAAATATATTAGACAATCCATTAAAACTGCAAAATTGTCTAACAACAAGGCCGAGTATGAGGCCATGACTGCAAGTCTCGAGCTAGCTAAAAGCTTGGGGCAGAAGTAATTGAAGCTATGTGTGACTCCCTACTGGTGGTAAACCAGGTAAACGGAACCTTCAAAGTTCGATAGTATATGATGCAAAGGTACTTAGACAAATTGCAAGTAACTTTGCAACGTTTTAAAGAATGGACCCTACAACACATCCCTCGAGAGAAAAACATCGAGGCTGATGCATGATCACGCTCAACTATGTCTTATAGAAAGACTAAACGGGCGTTGTAAATATAATCCTGGGTATTATGCCCAGAGTCGATCCCACAGGGAATTGACGTATCAAGCAAGC